>CM021110.1:45373650-45402482 GCA_007115665.2 Sequoiadendron giganteum
GGCCTAAGTTTGGGGACGGCGGGGGGACGGCGGCGGGGGGGTGGCGGGGTAGTGGTCCTGATATAGTTATACATATACTTATAGTACTTGAAAAACTAGTTCTGAAAAGATGTATAACAATATAATAGTGTAAGAATTACATTTCAAATGAAACTATAGGAAATTACTAATTAGTAAAATTATAACATAGTATATACTAAAATTTGAATTACTAAATCTAAATACGATGATTTCTTAAATGCTAATTGCTAAATAAAATTTGGCAAATGAAATTGTCAAATTGGAGATTTCTATTATAATTTATATCACAAAGTCTATAAAGATGATTACATGATTCATCATTACAATGAGTAGCATTACAAAAGACAAAATGCCAAAATGTCAAAACTCAAAATGTAGTGAAGGGAGGCCTCTAATCATCTGCAAGTGCAAACTCCTCATCACTGGAACTGCTGGACTCCACAAGGTCAAGATCCCTCAAGCTCACACCAACCAACCCTGCATCTGAAGTGGTAGGATCATCCTCATCAATTTGTGAAGGCTCCTCTGGCTCCACATCCCATCGTGCCGCTGGACTCTCCTTGTACCCAAGTGTCTTGCGGTCTATGAGACGCAAAGCACTGTGTACAGCCACAAGCTTCTCTGCTCTCTTAGAGGTAAGTTTGTTCCTCTTAAGAGAGTGGATGAAGCTATATGTAGACCAGTTCCTCTCAGCAGCTGAAGAACTAGAAACCTGGGATAGCAGACGGATAGCTAGAGTGGTGGTCAAAGATTTTGTACCATGACAATTCCACCACAAAAGTGGGTCCTCCTGTGCCATAGTTTCTATATCCATCTTTGCCGCATCTAAATAGCCTCTAAGAGTGGCAAATTTGGTCCACTCAGTGCGAATTGTGCCGGTATCTCTAGAATCATACATCTTCTCTATGCACCTAAAGAAACCCGCCTTCACCTCATCATCCCGAAGCGGTGTCACTCTACCCGATCTAACCTTGTACCACTTAGGATTCAAGGCAAAGGCAGCCATATGCAAAGGAGTGTTCAACTTGTCCCATCTGCACTGAATGATTGGCCGGATGTGCTCATTGTAGAATGCTAGAGAGGGGTCCTTCACTCGCATAGCAGCCCTCATCTGGTCAAGCATAGAGTCGATGCACTCATACACCTCTCCAAGGTTAGGTGCATCCCCATCCCCATATCTAATAACCTAGAATACTGGAGAAATGATGGAGACAATGTATTTTGCATCAATCCAAAACACATCACTCTTCACTATCTCCTTCACCCTTCTCCCCTACGTTGTCTTGGCCTTGGCCCACCTATTCCAATCATTAGTCATAACCATGAGTTGCAATGCCTCTTGCAACTCAATCATTCTCTCCAAGAGAATGAAATATGATGCATATCGGGTCTCCACCGGTTTCAAGAACTCCTTCTTTGCGAAGGTCCTGAAGAGTGTTGTGAAGTGTGGTGGTTGCAGATAAACATCTGCACATCTCTCGCATCGGTGACCACTCCTCTAATCCAATCAATCTTACCCATGTCCTTGAGTGCATTGTTCATGGCATGCACACAACATGGGGTCCACCAAATATGCCTATAGGCTGCCTCAATGAGTTTCCCTGCTGCTCTACACACATGGGTTGCATCTGTAACTACTTGGACCACATTTTGTGGCCCAACCTCCTCAATAGCCTCCCTGAGGACCTGAAACTGAAAATCAGCATCTTTGCGATGCCCTATACAATCAACTACTCTAAGGAAGTATGGGCCCTCTGCACATGTGACCATGATGTTGATGAGTGGACGATGGCTAATGTCCGTCCACCCATCCATAACTATGCTGCACCCAGATGCCACCCAACATGCCTTCATCTTCTCCATCAAAATATTGATCTTGGAATAGCACTTATCCAAGATCGAAGTCCTCATTTTCATCTCACCTGGTGGCACATATGATGTTCCTCCCTTCGCCACCATAGCCATCATCTCCCTATAATAAGGAGACCGTGTAACATGAAATGGAATGCCATTGGCAAAAAAGAACTTGTCAATGGATTCATCTATCTCATCTCTCAGGTGCACATTAAACATATCAACAATGGGGTTACTCTGCGATGTCTGCAACTTGCGTTTCCTTGCAGCTATCCCCCTAGCGGCACTAGTAGTGGAAGAGGATGGAGATCCAAACATCATTCCTCCCGTCTGTGAAGCATGAGAAGTATGTGTCGGATCATGGATGTGCTGAAGGGTTGCTCTAGAAGACAAAGTAGTAGGGGATGTAATATTTGTGTCATCTGGAACGCCCCAAAGCCTATTAAACTCAATTCTATAACGTATATTTTTAGTTTCCTTCAGAAAATTACAAGGCTCCACACCTTTTCCTGTCCAAAAAAGAAAGTGTGCATTCACTCTAGTGATGCTACCAAACCATTCAGCCTGACAAATGTGGCACTTCCACTTCCTTGTTCCCCCAGCTGCACGTGATGTGCCTTGTATTCTTGAAGCAAACTGTTTGAGAGGAGACTTAGGATCAAAAGGACCCCTAGCATACTCTGCCAACAACTTTGAAGGGCACCCTGTACTAGCTGGTGCACTTGCCATGGAACTAGAATGGGCTGCAAGATCAACCCCATGGTCATCCCCCTCATTCTCAGGTTCAAAATCTGAATCATGTTCACTATGGGAATGGATTTCCATGTCATCACCACTCATGTTATTGCTCATTGTGAAAGTGACTGCATTTCACAAAATTAAAATAAAATCAGCCTAGTTTAACAAATTGAAATACAAATTTAAAATTTTAATTTTGAAAACAAATTTAACAAAATTTACAATTTATATTTTATAAAATTTGATGTTGAATCTTGAGGGCAAAATGATGAAGATGAATGAATCATTCATCATTTTTCCCTCAAGCTTCAACATCAAATCTGATTTTGAGATGAATAAGAATTTATTTTTTTTAAAAACAAGTTTAGTATTAAATTTTTAAAATAAAAAACTTGATGTTGAATCTTGAGTTCAATCATCTTCATCATTTTGCCCTCAAGATTCAACATCAAATCTGATTTTGAGATGAATAAGAATTTTTTTCTTTTTAAAAACAAGTTTAGTATTAAATTTTTAAAATAAAAAACTTGATGTTGAATCTTGAGGGCAAAATGATGAATGATTCAATCATCTTCATCATTTTGCCCTCAAGATTCAACATCAAATCTGGTTTTGAGATGAATAAGAATTTTATTTATTTTTTTAAAGTTTAGTATTAAATTTTTAAAATAAAAAACAGTAAACACTAAAACTTGATGTTGAATCTTGAGGGCAAAATGATGAATGATTCAATCATCTTCATCATTTTGCCCTCAAGATTCAACATCAAATCTGATTTTGAGATGAATATTTTGAGATGAATAAAATTTTTTCTTTTTAAAACAAGTTTAGTATTAAATTTTAAAATAAAAAACTTGATGTGGAATCTTGAGGGCAAATGATGAATGATTCAATCATCTTACATCATTTTGCCCTCAAGATTCAACATCAAATCTGGTTTTGAGGTCTTTGAGATGAATAAGAAAAAAAAAACAAGTTTAAACTCAGAAAATAAAACAAAAACAACAAGAAATCTGAAAAAAACTTCAAAAACCCTACCTTGTGCTTGATAAATCTCTTCAAAATGCAGTAGAATCCTCTTCCTCTTGCCCTCAAGATTCAACATCAAATCTGATTTTGAGATGAATAAGAAATTTTTCTTTTTAAAAACAAGTTTAGTATTAAATTTTTAAAATAAAAAACTTGATGTGGAATCTTGAGGGCAAAATGATGAATGATTCAATCATCTTCATCATTTTGCCCTCAAGATTCAACATCAAATCTGGTTTTGAGTCTTTGAGATGAATAAGAAAAAAAAAACAAGTTTAAACTCAGAAAATAAAACAAAAACAACAAGAAATTTGAAAAAAACTTCAAAAACCCTACCTTGTGCTTGATAAATCTCTTCAAAATGCAGTAGAATCCTCTTCCTCTTGCCCTCAAGATTCAACATCAAATCTGATTTTGAGATGAATAAGAAATTTTTCTTTTTAAAAACAAGTTTAGTATTAAATTTTTAAAATAAAAAACTTGATGTGGAATCTTGAGGGCAAAATGATGAATGATTCAATCATCTTCATCATTTTGCCCTCAAGATTCAACATCAAATCTGGTTTTGAGTCTTTGAGATGAATAAGAAAAAAAAAACAAGTTTAAACTCAGAAAATAAAACAAAAACAACAAGAAATCTGAAAAAAACTTCAAAAACCCTACCTTGTGCTTGATAAATCTCTTCAAAATGCAGTAGAATCCTCTTCCTCTTGCCCTCAAGATTCAACATCAAATCTGATTTTGAGATGAATAAGAAATTTTTCTTTTTAAAAACAAGTTTAGTATTAAATTTTTAAAATAAAAAACTTGATGTTGAATCTTGAGGGCAAAATGATGAATGATTCAATCATCTTCATCATTTTTCCCTCAAGATTCAACATCAAATCTGGTTTTGAGTCTTTGAGATGAATAAGAAAAAAAAAAAACAAGTTTAAACTCAGAAAATAAAACAAAAACAACAAGAAATCTGAAAAAAACTTCAAAAACCCTACCTTGTGCTTGATAAATCTCTTCAAAATGCAATAGAATCCTCTTCCTCCTCTTTTTCTTGCTCCTTCTCACTCCTATAACACTTGCAATCACTCTTTTCACTCCTTCAATCAGAATTCTTCAAGTTTTTGAACTGTTTTTCCTCCTCTTCAGCTGGCTGCAAAAAAAATCAGTCAATAAAACTGTGAGTGAAATGATAAAGGAACATTGTTTTGTGTTGTTTTGGAGGAAGGGGTGGGGCCCACGCCAAATTAGGGTAACCATAAAGCACTTAAAAATTCAATTTTATAATTATTTTTCAACTTTTACGCCTCCATGGACGTGGGCTCGATGGGAAATGGCTAGGCATCTCCCCGTCTCCCAAGAAACGCCTAGGCGTTTTCTCAGGAGACCTGGAGACTTGGAGACTTCTCCACGTCTCCATGTCTCCTGGGAAACGTCGTCTCCGGCGGAGTACCGGTGGCGGTGGCGGGACGGCGGGAAATGCCAAGTACCCGTTTCCCCGTCCCCGAAACGTCCCCGTTTCGGAAACTTGCCCAAAAAGGGGGGAAACACGTCCCCGTGGAACATTGAAAATATATAAACATAAAAATGACCTTCATGGTCATAACTGACAGCACAATGAACCCAATACAAACCATTGGAGATACAAACTCTAGCTACCAAAAAATAGAAAAACTTTAAATAAGGAGCTTAAAACAAAAAGACTTCGCTCCTAGCGCTACCACCATTGTGATTGTAGAGAACCTCACCCAAAAAAAAAAACAGGGGGATATCAGCACACTCCCCAATGGTTCATACTAGAACTATCAGCCACTCTGTATCCAACGAAATCTTCAAAGTGAACTGCACTCCTCTGCTCCCTCACACCTGTCTGAGGTATTGAAAAGGTGACCAGACAACAATGTGGCAAGTTTACTTTATGAATGACACAATAAGAATATAATGCACGAATAATTGATTAGCTTATCTTTACATTTCAATTGTATTGGCATATAAAGTCATTTCCCATAAACAATTGCCACACTTGACTAGTAGCTGCCTATGGGAAAGTAACTCCCAATTATTCAATTACTAACCTAACATAAGCTAACATTTATTTTAATCTATGAACATATTAACTATTCTAACATTACATATACCCCAACAATATGATGCAATAATAACAACTACCATATTAACAAAATATTTCAACCATTCCCTCCCTTTCCCCCCCCACCCTCCTGCCGCCCTTGTTACATCACTTCAAACAAAGGTAGGAAATTCTGCACTAGACTAGATAAACTGCCTAAATCAATACCTGATGAACTAGGACATACACCCAACTCATGAAGTATCACAAACCAGCTAGACACTCCTGATTGAACATATTTGTGGACGTCTAGACCATCCATCAATACTTGTGAATTGGGACATACTCATCATCCACAAGCACACCAATTTGCAGGTAAACTGAGATATGCACCATGCCGACAATGCAATTATTCATGTGTGTATCAAGATATATTTTGCATTCACAATGCAACTCTCCACTTGTGAAATGATCTCGACACATCCAACTATGAATTGAGACATACTTCGCATCCATAGCAATACTCCACCTGCAAATGGAGACATACTCTCCATCTACAAGTACAACACTTCACAAGTGGACCAAGACATATTTTGCGTCCACAAGTACAAACTCATGGAACATATCCCCAATCATCCCTTACTCCAAAGAGGAACAAATATCAAGCTTGAGTGTCTCTCAAGCAGTGTACAATCTCGAAGTGAGAAGCCAACTTGAGATTGCAAAGTGCTTCCAACCTCCTCTTTGACCCTGCTAGATTTTATTCATTGAAGATATCTTGAGAGATGAAGCAATAAATGCATGTGTGTCCATATTCAAAGGCAAGAGATTGGGTGTCGGATTCAATTGATCATACATATTTACAATAGAATTTTCCAGAAAATGTGATACAATGTCGTCAAAGCTGAATGCTAGCATCATCAGTGGATCTAGGAGATGCCAAAACTATAGATTGAGTGGTTATGTGCCTATATTTTGCTTAAACCAAACTATCTTACTACACTTGCTTCATTGAACATACACATGTAAAATAACTTGATTTGAAAAATGACATTCTCGAGCTTTGAACACATGACGTAGGCCATTGACCATAACCAACTCATCCATTGACCATGCATTGAAAGCACCCCTTCAATATTATTATCTTTAATTAACTTTTTCAAATAGAGAAAACTTTTAATGCCAAGTTCATATAATTTATTTTTCTATGGGTTCTCCTCTCATAAAAAGTTTAAAACAAATGCCGCCTCATTTAATATTTAGAGTCCTTTCAATAATCTGATATATATGTTAAATAAATTTAACATTAAATAATTTGGTATAGAATTAAACAAATTAATAATTTTTATTTAAATTAGTTTTAAATTCAAATTCATACGTGTGTTCATAAAACATTATGAAATATTTTACTTGTATAATTTTAATGTGATTATTATCTATATCTTATTTGGTTCCTCTGGTGCATCTTCATGTGCTCTAGGAGTGTGGTTGGTGGTTAGATCCAACTATCCTATCTCTCCAAAGAACCTAGATGATGAGGAACTCTAGTTTAAGGAGAATGGTAATGACAGTTTTGACGGCATGCCATTATAGTGATGTATTTATTTTGATGATAAAATTATATCTGTAAACATTTTGGGATATAGTTGCAGTTATCTGTATTACTCATCTAGCAATTAAAATCTTCTGCTTACATGTTATATTTGTGCTAAAAAATTTATGCTCATGTCTTTTGACGTATACGTATATGTGTCTTTTTTCATGACTTATCCATATTTGGGGGCATTGAAAATTAGCTGTATCTGCATCTGTGTCCATGCATTTTTGTCTAACTTTATATAATGCAATTTTCTCGTCATAATAGAATCTCTATGTTGTTGCTTTATGTGTTCCCTATTTCCCTTTCATTGCATTCATGGTTTTCTTCCATTCTAGGTCCTGTTCTACCTAGTTTGTTTTTATGTTAGTTCTTAATTCAGTTTTTAAATTTAAGGCTTTGTCAATCTCTGTTCATGGGGCATTTTCGTAATGATCGCACTTATCTAGATATGTGATGGACCACACATGGATATTGACAATTGTCAAGAATAATATTTTTGCTGCTTTTATTTGAAATCAGTGTGACCTTGAGGTAGGGCTCATATTTTAATTATTGCCTCCAATTAACAGAGTGCCTTGAAAAGGTTGTGCATCGTCCTAGCTTGGAAGAAGGAAGCAACTAGAAATGTTGCCACCATAAATATATATTATAGACATGTTTTCATTAGAATAAATATTGTAGTTTTCTAGGGGAGGTACATTTACATACTATGCATGTAACTAGTTTAGTATCAAACTGAATTTTATCAGATATATCATATATGATGAATTATATGTTGTACATAATGAATGGCGTATTTGTAACCTTTTGTTGCAGCTTTGCTTTGCTTAAGTTGGTTGGTACACAGGGAATGCATACTGCACTTTCAGAAGTAGTTGCTATTTTGATTCCATTTTAAGTGAATTAATATTTTCTGATTATTTCAGGGGAGAAAAAATCAGAGGTGCCTGAACTGGAGGGATTGGGTTTCATGGAGGATCCGAATGGTTTGCTTGAGAATCTTGTTGTATCTCCATCTTCTCAAGAGATCAAATGTGTAGAAAGCATTGCATTTTCTTCATTCAATCCTGCTCCAGGCTACAGGAGGCAAGTGCTCTTTTAGTTCCATATATATATATTCTGTAAATCTCTTCTAAAATTTGCTTACAATGAATTGGTTGTTTAACTTCTACTGCACACCATGTTGACCAGACAGTGCAAGTTGAGATCAGGCCTAGAGGAAGACAAAAAGGTTGGACACCCAGCTATTATTGTGGTGTGTTATTTTCCATTTTAACAGGTGGAATGTGTCAGAAACAGCAATGAATTATATAACATTCTCCATCCATCTTATGCTGAATTTAATACCATTTATCTTGGAAAAATAATGAAGGAACTTTAAATATCCAAAGAGCTATGTAGGAACCTGCATGAGATGATAAAGCACAATTTTGATAGACAGATTGAAACTTGCAGGCCTCAGTTTGATCTTTGTACCTATACTCTTCTTTGGGGTCCTAGTTGTGAACGATCACCTTTGTAGTTGCTATGATGGTCTTCTCCATTCAAACATCAGAATTCTTCCTTCAATCATTACATTCATTGGTTATGCAAATTATTGAAATATCTCTCGCTGATTTGTGTAAAGAAGCTCTGTGGTAATAATCTAATCATCTTTAGAAAGAAAAGAAAGAAAGAAATTATATAATTGTCCACAGATGACTAAAAGTAGGTCAATGGGATATGAGAGTACACCAATTTACAATAGAAGGTCTTAAGACTTGAGAGAATCCTAGAGAATCTCACAAAGGAGAAGAACAAAAAACAATTCAACTGTGGAACACCAATACATGTGCTCAAGAAATTAAAACAAATAGCCTTGTAGGGCGAACGAGAACCCCAAAGAGCATAAGCTGAGGTATTGGAGAGACAGGAAAGACCCATCAAGTATCATAGTTTGAGCCTGAAATGGAGGAGTCACTAGTGATATTGTCTATCATTGTGAAAGGACCGATACAAGATTTGAGTGTTCATTGGGAACTGCCTAAGGTTAGGAGGGTTGAGTTAGGGAATCTAAGAGGAAGAATAAACTTTCTTTTAAGATGACACCTAACAACTGAAGCCAAAGTAAGCTGGGTAGTAGTGAAGAAACTCATAATATGCATATGCCCTTGTGGTTGTGGGGTGGCTGGAGATAACTAGATATATATTGTTGAGAAGAAGCCAAAATACACTGCCAAGAAGAAGCAGGACCACGTTGCCAAGTGGGAACATGCTTGGACATAAGTTGTGAGAAATGCCATCTCACAACTTCATCAAAATTTGTGTGAAGTAGCATTATCTAAGGGCTATTAAGAGCCAGTAGTTTTTGGATGGGCTAGAAGAAGAAGGTGATCAACCTAGGGGCTCTAGGATCTCTAGAGATCCCTTGTAAGGATTTGTGTTGAAGGATGACGACCTCTTGTGGATATTGGGCTAGATTGACTATGTTATCAAATTGCTCAATAATCAAGCCGATTTTGGGTACAAAATGTCCTGGAATCGGCGTCATCCTAGAATCAGCGTGGATTCGGTCTAGGTTGGAAATTTTTGTCACAAAATTTTATAGACTTCCTGACCTTTGAAGAACCCTAAACACTATACTTAACTCCCAAAACTAAAATACCCTAAACATGACCTTAAAAATACACTTCGATTGAGCACGGCTGAAAATTGTTTCATGTTATTTTTTTATATTTATTTTAATTTATCAAAAAATATGAATTGAAACTCTAATAGGAATAAGAATATCTTGCTGGGTTGGAAGTTAAATCATTCTGCTTATCCCCCTCTCTCGTTTCAAAGATTTTCTTGGTCTCAACCAAGGAAATGGAGGTGGAGAAATCAATGAATGGATAGCCAACCTGATATCTTTCCGGGCTTGACTTGAAAGTCGAATTGGGCCCTCCTTCCTTTTGGTCGGCTTGAAAGATTCCATTTCTTACCATCCTCCTAGCGGCAGGCGTTGGTAAAGGCCCATTGTGCCCATATACTCTTCTCTTGAATTCATTGAGGTCTATATGACCAAGATTGGTGTCCGAGATGTTCTTCCATTTTGATTTTATTTTAGTCTCTGGCTGCGATCCCTTGTTCGTGAACTTCATCTGTGCTTGCCTGGACGTCTCTCCTTGATTGACTGTCAACCTCAAAGATCGTGTTCTGGCTGCAAATGAATTTAAAAATTCTGAAAATCTGCCAGAGGAAGTGCACCAATATGCTGGGAAGTACGATTTTCAGCAAGTAAATAAATTACTTCTCACCAAAAATCACGCCTGTCAACAATAAATTACTTCCTTGATTCTCACAACAACGTTACTTGCACCAAATTTTCTTTCGCAAACGATTCCCAGAAGATTCGAGAAAGATAGCCTCTTCTCAGCCGAAATTGTGAAGAAATGAGTTGCTGAAACTCATTTTATGGCTGAGAAGTGTGATTTTCCTCAAGGAATTGCTTTCTTTTCTCTGATTTTCTTCCAATTTTTAGAAACATTTTTCTTCTCAGATCAACAAGTTTCTAATTTCACTTTCAGTTGTCGAGGCAAGTTTCTAATTTTTATCTCTATGCCATCTCCGTTTGAGATTTTCAAATTTCTCAAAAAATTGCCTAAGTGTTGGAGAAAATATCAAAAGATATTAAATTAATTGTTTAAAATTAATTTTCCAACGTTCTTTAAATCTTTGAATCACGACAATTTTAAATTTATCTAAGGTAGAATAATTTAATCCTCCAAATAATCTCCAGACTTCGAATTTTTTTAATTAAAATTCCCTAAGTGTTGGGAAATAATTAAAAATATTAAAATATTTAAAATTTCAACCCGTTTAACCTTGATACATGGCTAAGTTTGTTTGTCCGAGGCAAAATATCTCTTTTCCAATCGTCTGCCTAGCCAAAATGTGCTCAATAGTTCATCTGCCAAATTTCAACTTTCTAGGCGGAGTTCTGACCCTTTTGGACATTTTAATTTAGCCAAACGACTCATCTTCTGGGTTGGGCGAACCTGGAGATCTCTGCCACTTTGCCATTTTTTATTAGTGCCTTAGGAATTTTTCCAAGCTGAGAGGGGCGGACTTCACGGTTGCTCTGCCAAACACTCTTCATTTTATGCCAAAGAATTTCATTCCGTTGTGTTGAGGAGTGATTTTCGTGCTGGCCAAACCTCTTCTTCCTCTGGACATTTCTCCGTTTTTCATGCCTTAGAAAAATTTACCTTTCAAAGTTGGACGAACTTCTTATAATTCCTTGCCAATGGCGTATTTTATTCTCCATTTGTCTTAGGCGAACTTCACACTTTTCTTGCCATGGCGAATTTTATTCGTGCCTTGTCCAATGGCAAACTTCACTTGTATTGGCCATTTAATTCAATTTCTAGCGAATTTCCCTTGCAATTTCACCCCTTCCAAACATCTTGGAGTGAACCCCTTCATATTTTTACTCTTCTCCAAACTTCTTGGGGCGGACTTCATAGACTTCTTGCCATTTTAGCATATGGCGGACTTCATAGACCTCTTGCCATTTTCCTTAGGCTGGGCAGACTTTGACTATTTTGTGCCATGGGCGGACTTGCATTCTCCTTTGCCATGGTCGGACTTGCTTTGTCTTGCGCCATCCACCTCTCTCCAAACATCTTGGGCGGACTTTAGCTTCCTCATGCCAAGGGCAGACTTGGAGACCTCCATGCCATGGGCGGACTTCAGCCTTGGCTTGCCAATGGCTACCTTTGGCATGCCAAAGGTAGGGCGGACTTCTTAGACTTCATGCCATTCCTTCCTTGAGGGCGCCATCTTCATGACTTAGCCATTTTTCAAAACTTTTGCCATTTTACCTTGATTCTTTTGACATCTGGAGGCGTGTTGATTTCTTGCCTGATGGAATCCAAAAATAGAAACTTTCCAAAAATAGAAACTTTCTAAAAATAGAAAAAGCATAAAGCATCCCTAAAAAATAGGAACTCCAGAATGGCCTAAAAATGCCGAAAATCAAAAAAGCAAAAAGCAAAAAGCAAAAAAGCAAAATCCCTCAAAAATAGGAAGTGTCAGAATTGACCGAAAGCAATGGCGTTCCTCGCCTACTGGGTCTTCTGAGCATTTCCATGGCATTTAAGCTTTCAAATGGGTTCAAAATTTCAACTTGGCCGGACTGACTCTCAAAACCTTATTCAAATTTAGGACTCTAAACTGGCGATTTAGAGGGCGACATCAAAACTTGGGGGTCCCCATTTGCAATGGGGCGATGTGTGAAATAGGTCACAACATCTGGCGACTCCATGTTGGGAATGTTTCTGAACATTCCAAGGATAATACCCACTTTAAACCCAGAAAGTCTTAGATTAGTTCCAACTAGCTTATCCCTCGGTTAAGAAAAGTACTTAAAAGAAAAGAAAAATCCTAAACTATATCAAGATTTTTCATCCGCTAGTTACAAGTGTGTGCACGTTGCATTCATTTCCTTCTCATAAGAACACTAAGTCTCTTTGGTTCCATCATGGCTTTCATCCTAACCGGTTCTTAACTCCAAAAGCATCCTTGTATAGAGCCTCGCTGCCAGTGAGCGTCCATAGCCCCGACGAGGTTATCTGCTATAATCTCACGAAGATTGCTCTACTTCCGGCAATTTGATTTCTCATGTATATTGATTGCACGCCTGTAGAGATGTCCGCACACCCTTAGCCAAGTGTTTTATCTCTTTTCTTATTTTCTTATTTTGATATTCTTTCCTTTCTCAAATTTTGTACACTTTGGCTTGTAAGCAGTGAAGCTTACGTGGGCTTGAGTATTATAGTGGCGCTGAAGTAAGAATTTGATTATTTTCTTTTTGTTCAAACCATGATTTCTCCTTAGAAACGATCGTGACTCAAAAGAACTTATTATATGTGTGAGATGTAGTAACTGTAAGATTTCAAAATCAAGATATAATAGATGATTCTTCATTTCCGTCGAGTACTAGCCTTAATCCTGAGGATACTTTCGAGACAACTAATCTTGAGGCTTGAAGGTTTTCTATGAATATTTGTCCAAGGAATACTCATAACACAATTAGGTGAAATCATTCCAGAGTGTGCGTGTAAGCAACATCACCCCTCTCACAGAATGGGAATCCCTCTTATTCAAACTAAACTAAACCACACACACAAAGCAAAGAAAGCCAAGAAAGCAAAACAACTAAACTAACCAAAACAAAAGCAAGAAAACAAACCAAACTTAAAACGAAACTAAACTAACTATATACAGGCGGGTCTCACCTAAAGATTCAAGGTCGGAAATAGTGTTTCAAGAATTGCTCGTTGACTGGCAACGGGATATCCTCTCCAATTAATGTCTTCAACCTGAATGCGTTGTCTCCCAAAATTTCGGAGACTTGATATGGTCCTTTCCATAAACTGTCGAACTTCTCATGATCACCTCTCCTCTCATGTGCTTTGTCCCAATACAAGACTAGGTCAGAGATTCTGAATGATTTTATCGTTGCACGTCTGTCGAACCATCTTTTTACAACCCCTTGATGTTTTGCAAACTTTTCCAAGGCCTGGTCCCTTTGTTCTTCGAGTAACAACAGCTGTGATAAACGGATCTGAACTCTGTCGTCCGGGTCCAAGTATTCCTGCATAAACCTTAGTGTCGGAATTCTTAACTGGATGGGAAATACAGGATCTTGCCCATAGACTAGGTGGTATGGAGAGGTCCCCAATGACTTTTTAGCTCGCGTCCTATCTGCCCATAAAGCAAACCTTAGTTGAGAATGCCAGTCTTTCGGATTCTGATCCAATAGCTTCTTGATCACAGTGAGCAAATTTTTGTTCGTTGACTCTGCTAATCCATTACCCTAAGGGTAATAGTTTGAGGAAAACTTGAGGGTAATCCCATAGTTGAATGCCCAATTGGAGAATTTTAAGGAAGTGAAAGTAGAACCATTGTCGCATACTAAAGCCTTAGGGCAACTGAATCTTGTGATAATATGCTCTTCAAGAAACTTGATTACCGCATCGGTTGTACAATTCTTCAATGTTTGTGCTTCAGACCATTGGGTGCAATAATCAGTCGCCGTCAGAATGTATTTGTGATGCGCCGAAGATGGTGGATTTATCATACCAATAAAATCCAGACCCCACATTGCAAATGGCTTTACTTCAGTTATGGGCTGTAATGGCATGGCCGGATTCTTCTCCCTTGTTGCAGTGACCTAGCAGGTGTGACAAGTCTTTACATGTTGGTAGGCATCTTTAAAAATGGAGGGCCAATAATACCCTGCTCTAAGTATCTGACAAGCAGTTGCTTGACTTCCGCGATGTCCTGTACCGAACTTAGAATGGAAATGTTCCATTATCATCCTTGCTTCATCATTCCCCACACATATCAAGTAGATTCCTTCGTGGTTTCTTCTGTAAAGTGCTGACCCTTGCAACATGAAATGTTGGCACTTCAGCCGGAAAGCTTGCTTTTGCGTGGAATTCATATGTGCAGGATATCTGTGATTAATCAGATATGCGGTGATATCGTAATACCACTCCTTTGGAGGAGTGTCTGTCAGCACATATGTTTGTTGCACTAAGCCTGGTCCTTCTGTTGCCATCGTCTGAGTTAGGGCTTGCCCTCGAACCAGCTTCATTGGCTGTATCTCGATGTCATATTCTTGGATAGTGGCGACCCACTTTCCTCTTCTCTCTCCAAGCTCATTTTGCATTAGGAGCGTCTTGACAGCTGCATCTGGTACTATGGCGAAAACCTTACTCCTTAAGATATAATGCCTGAATTTCTTGATGCCTTTCACTAGTGCATAGGCTTGTTTCTCGATACTCGGGTACCTTAGTTCGGCATCCCGGAGGGGTGTACACATAAATGCTATGGGATGTTCATCCTTCTCTTCTATTCTTTGAGTAAGTATTGCGGCACGCGAGTGTTCCGATGCAAAGGAATATAGATAAAATGGCTTGGTATAGTCTGGACTAACCAAGACAGGGGCCTCAACTATTGCTTGCTTGATTTCTTCAAAGGCCCCTTTTGTTAGTGTCGTCCACTCGATCTTAGCATTCTTTTTCAACATCTCATTCAAAGGTTTCACTATCTCGGCAAAGCCAGTGATAAATTTTCGGACAAATTTAATCTTCCCAAAGAAAGATCTTAATTCCTTCTAGCTAATAGGCAGGTTGATTCTGGAAATTGCCTCAATGCGCTCAGGATCGATCAAAATTCCTCTTTCCGTGATCAAGTGACCCAGTAGCTTGCCTTCGGTAACCTTGAATATACACTTCTTAGGATTTAAAGAAATCCCGTATCTTTGGCATCTTATGAATACTTTTTTCAGATCCTCTATATGATCTCCTCTCGTTTTTGAAAATACTGTCAGATCGTCCATATAGATGATTATACATTTCCCAATCAAATCCCTGAAAGCGATGTCCATGGCTCTCTGAAATGTGGCTCCTGTATTAATCAGCCCGAAAGGCATCCTCTTGTAAGCGAAAGTGCCCCACTTTGTGGTGAAGGCTGTCTTTAATCTGTCCTCATATTTGACCAGCACTTGGTTGTATTCGGAGTATCCGTCCAAAAAGGACATCATTCGCGATCCATTGACAACTTGTAAGACTTTGTCTAGCGAGGGCAACAGATAGTTGTCCTTTTCTGAAGCCCGATTTAGGTTCCGGAAGTCTACACACAACCTTATTTCCCCGTTCTTCTTTCGAACGGGAACTAGGTTGGCGACCCACGTTGAGTGGCGCACTGGGAATATAATTCCGGCTGAAAGTAGCTTCCTGACCTCTTGATGGATTAGAGGCTCTAGTATTGGATTAATCGGCCTTTGGCATTACCTGAACGGCCTACTCTCGGGCTTGAGAGGAATGGTATGCGTGATGATTGAGGTGTCGTAGGTCCTCAAGTCTTCATAGCTCCATGCTATGATATCCATGAATTCCCTCATGTTCCGAATTATTCCACCCTTCTCCATGGGAGTACAAGCTTTTCCTATGCATACATTCCTAACTTTTTCTTTCGTTCCCAAGTTTATCTTTTCATATTGGTCTCCTTCAATCCTCGGGCTTCTGGCTTCTTGGATCTGATCTTGATCAAATATGCGTTCTAATTGTATCATTCCTCTAGGGATGATTATGGTCTTCAAGTTCAGAATTCCATCATCGTCTAGCTCGGTTTCTTGTGTTTCTTCCTCATCAATGACCTGTGCAACAAAGACGTCTGAATTGGTCAGGAATTCCCGGTCAGGAATTCCCGAATATGATCATCATTTTCAAAGACCTGAAAATTTGTGACATTGTCCGGAATGGATGGTATGAACGAGAGTTCCACCGTGAACTGGCTTATAGATTCCATGGCTAGCGGCTCTAGTGAATTGGCTGCTTGTGCCAAGGAATTTGCTACTTGATTGTTAGACTGGTTTACCGACTGGATATTGAAAGCGTCAAAGCTCTCAATGAGATCCCATACTCTATTACAGTAGCGAGCCAATCTTTTATTATTGCAGACATATTGCTTCTTTACTTGTCTCACAACTATTTCTGAATCTCCGAGAGCGTGTAGGACTTTTGCTCCTTTCTTTAGTGCCAGTAGTAATCCATGAATCAGTGATTCATACTTTGCTACATTATTTGTGCAGGGGAACTCTAACCTGTGAGCGGCAAGATATGCCTCTCCTCTTGGACTGGTCAATTCGAAGCCGGCTCCAGCTCGTTTCTTGGATCGAGATCCATCGAACCGCAAGGTCCAAATTTGTTCTTGCTGTGATGGGGACAGAGGATGTGCTTCTGTGTTCCCTTCTTGCTCGATCTCTTGTACCATAACGGAGGTAGAACCTCTAGTCTCTCCCTTGTATGAAAGACTTGGCGCCTGTGGCATACTTCTCCAAACTTCTTCCACTGCCTTGTGGCACATTTTACATACAAACTCAGAATGTGCAGTGTTGTGTATCCGACACCAATTTGGTAGCAGTAAATCATGAATGTGGAGGTGTTCGTGTAATTCTGCTTTCAAATGAACACTCCTTAGGACAAAATTTCGGAAACTTTCGAACATTTCCTCGTGGTTGTCTGGAAGATCTTGGGGTTCATTCACACAAGTATCAGTAAAGTTGGTTATTTCATTAACCTCGTGGGTTGACCCATGCAACATTAATACTTCGTTTGCCTTAGGCTTGTAAGAGCCTAAGTCAGTCTCGAGAAATAATATCTCGTTATTCTCGCCATACTCGGTGATCATCAATTTTAGTCTAGGCGTACTATCAATCCTAATCTGGTTAGGAACTCCCTTCCAAGGTAGCCACATATGGGAAAAGTCTGTGGAAATATATCCATTCAATTTTCTTGTCCAATCTCTGCTCAAAAGCATGCCGTAGCCATTTGGAATATCGACAACTGAGATGTCGATACAACTCTGCATCCTTGGTTCTGCTGCTAATTGCATGTGGATATTATTTAACTCTCCCATCACAGGGACTTCTGTCTTGTCCAACTGGGTGACTTTCTTATTAGTCCTTGCGGGTACAAGTCCTAATCTTTGACAGACAGCCAGTGGCATTACGTTGCTTGAGGCACCAGAGTCCACTAGGCAATTGTGCAACATCTTGCCAAATATACGAACGGATAATAGGAATGGAGCAGGCTCGTCTTTCCCTTGGTAGAATACCACTGGGTGTTTATCTGGATTGTTGACACTTTGACTTTTCTCTTTCTGTGTTCCGGAGACATATTCTGGCTTCTTCGGATTATGCGGCAATTCACTAGCCAGAACTTCTTCTCTAAATATATTAGAGTCCCTCAGAACTTCCTCTAGTGTTAGGTCTCTCTGATTGAGGTCTACTGAAGGAGATTGCGTTCGCGGCTTGCTGTCTAATATCTCCCATTCGGTGATGTTAGTATTGGCTGGAGCGTTGAAGGTTCCTCTACTTGGCACACTTTGAGGAATATTGCTAGGGGCAATAGCTTCGGTTAGACTACCCAAAAGTGTCTCTCGAATTTCGAGAACTCTCATCAGTTCTATTAGGGGTAGACTGACCTTTATCTTCTTGAACTCTTCCAATACATATGAGCTCAATCTTTTTAATTCTTCCCTGGGACGATCTTTTGTCTGGGTTTGTGTTTGCTCCACCTGATGGTTCACTGGTCGCCTTTGTTCTGCTTGTGGAACAACAACCTGCCTTGTCCCATTTGATTGAACGTTCTGCTAGCGATATTCCGGAGAATCTCTCGGAGGAGGCGGCGCATTGGACGCACCTGGATTCGGTGGAGTCTGAAAATTATTAGGAGGAATAGACGAAGTCAAGGGTTCATTTTGGCGAACATTTCTCTGGTATACCCTTGGTGGCTTTCCAGACATTTGTTGAAACGCTTGAACTTCTCTTGTTCCTTCTACTAACACGCTGTTGTGTAATGGTGGGAAACTATACCCATTGTTTGAAGTGGGCTGGTCGGCTGGAATGTAATTCTCCGTTCTATCTTGATATTGCAATGTTTCTGCCGGACCATTCGCTGAGGCTGGTGGAAATCTTTGACCTGGGGAATATGGTGGATATTCCTGAGATGAAAATCTCACGTTCTCAATTACAAGGGATTGGTCGTATCTTGGCGCGGGAACTAGCTCATATCCGGTTGCTGGCGGATCTTCAGCTTCTGAATTTCTTCTTTCGCTTTTGAAAATATCTGCCGCTACTTGGAATTCACGACAGTGCAACTTTGAGTGTTGGTCCGTGTTGTGTAATCGGCACCAACCTGATAATGCTACTTCGGCCAAGAATACTTTATCTGTAGGACGACTGTCTGCAGGTGGATAGTCCAAGGGAGATGGTACAGTACCATTGTTTGGTCCTGTATTCCAAGTCTTTTTCTGGAAGCCTGAATTGTTATTTCGGAACCCTTGATTGTTTCCTTGGTAATTTTGATTATCCCTTGTATATCCGGAATGATTTTGATTCTGGTGATTATTTTGCTGTGGCTGGTAATTCCTTTGAAAATTCTGTATTTGACTTGTCTGACCCTTCAGATAGGTGACGTCGGTCGACAACTTTTTAACTTGATCAATTAGCTCCTTCATTTCATCTTTCTCCTCTTGACTTCTAGTGGAAGTTGTCACGTTTTGGAGGTATATGGGCTGTGTCGGTGGTGCTTGAGACATTGGAGCTCCTGGGTGCGGAACCAATTGATTGCTGCTGGTGGGAACCGGGTTCATCATGGGTGTCTGGTGAGCCAGAGCACGATTGATGTCTTGCACTTGATTTTGGGAAGTTGAATTCCCTAAGTATTGGAGTGAACCCTGGGGAACACCCACTCCGAGACCATTGCTTGCTATTACTGCCTTAGCATATGCTTCCTTCAAGTTGGCAGGGACTGGATTTTTGGACTTTACAAACATGGCCGTGAGACGATCCAAGGCCTCATAATAGATGGGCAGTGCTGCAGCATTATCCAAGTTGTAAGGATCTCGCAATCTTGTGTATGCCCTTTGAAATCTATTATTGAAAGTACTGATGGGCTCATGCTCTTGTCTTTTCACCTCCACGAATTGCCTATATAGATCGGTTGCCGAAATTGGCGCCCTGAATTTCTCCAAGAATGCCGCCTTCATTCCTTGCCAATTGGTAATGGAGTTAGCTGGTTGGATATACCAGTAAGACGCTTGATCATCAAAAGTGTAAGGAAACAACCGGCAGGCAACATCTTCCTCTCGGATGTCTCTATTTTGGAGGAGATCTTCAAATAGTTTTATGTGCTCATCCGCAGTGTGGTTTAAGTCGCCGCTATGAAACTTGGAACAAAAATGTTCCGGATTTTTCGACATATCATGGTATGCGGCGAACGTCATGGGAGACGCGTTAGCTGGACGCCACGCCATTGGAATGTTTGGTTGATTCGCCAGGTTGGGTTGGATCGGCTGTGCTAGCTGGGCAGGTTGGATTAGCACTCGTTGATTATTCACTGGGAGGGCTCCTGAAACCGGAGTGCTTGGTGGCGAAGTTTGGGAGAAACCAAAAAGATCCTCACTTGATGCTTCTCCGCCAAGATTGATTTTGCTTGATGTTCCCTCCTGAATTATTTGAGTTCTTCTTCTCTGCTTGAAAGGCGATAGCTCCACAAATTCTTTGAATGAATTCGGGATTGACCTAGTAATCCTCCTTAGTCTGTCGGGTGAGAAAGAATTGATGCGATCCAGTGTATCTTCTCTTAAGCTTGTCGGGGTTGTGCCGGAGTTGCTTTTGGAGCTGGAGGATTTGCCTCCCGCTGTTGAAGAGCTTCGAATATTTGAACAAGCAAGTCTTGTTGAATGCGAAATTCGATCCTTTGGGCAATCTCTTCTTCTTCCTCGAGAATAAAGCTCATGCGCATCCAATCAGGGGCGTTCCGTTTCAATTTCCACTCTAAGCTGTATAATTCTGTTATCACGTCTTCTTGTTCGTCGTGGAATCCCAAGTCATGCTGCAACACTGGATTAGGCTCCTATCCGGGAAGAGGAAGGCTGATCGGAAGTACCATTCTTCATCGTACGGGTAAAGCCTGATCCTGTCAATGATCCCGAAGCAATTGCGTGTTCAATATAGTCAAAAACTCGCTTCAAGCGGTTGATCTTCTGTCTTATCAGGTGCCTTTCAATAGCTCCTTCGATGAATTCTCTCCTCTTCTTCTCGAGCAAGAACGCGACTTGTTTGTCTGAATTGGGCGCTATCTACTTGTGTCTGCCACGCTAGTGAGTGCAACTGGCCAAGAATATCTGTCTGACCTTGCTCTGGCTGTTCCAGCGGCACGTTAAATGGGAACTCGTGTGGCAACACCATTCTTTATCATGTCTACTACCTTCAACTCTGTACACAACAATGATGGATCAAAGAATTTTCCTTCGTAAGCCCTCCTTCTAGCGCCAATTCTGTTGGTGCGTTAGGAGGAGGCGAGCATACGGGTGGTACAAAAGTGATGGAGCAAATAAATCTTCCTTTTCTCTATTTCAGTCTCGAGCAAATGAGTCTTTCTATTTTCAGCCCTCCTTCTAGCGCCAATTCTGTTGGTGCGTTAGGAGGAGGCGAGCATACGGGTGGTACAAAAGTGGTGGAGCAAATAATTCTTCTTTTTCAAAGAAATTTTCTTTGCAAGCCCTCCTTCTAGCGCCAATTCTGTTGGTGCGTTAGGAGGAGGCGATCATACGGGTGGTACAAAAGTGGTGGAGCAAATAATTCTTCTTTTTCAAAGAAATTTTCTTTGTAAGCCCTCCTTCTAGCGCCAATTCTGTTGGTGTGTGTTTTGAATACGCCACCATACACAGAATAAAATGCCTAAGGACACTTTATCCTCTCTTGAAAAGTAATTGCAAATACCTAGAAGATAATACAATGACTCCAATGTTTGTTTTGGCCCAGGTTATGACATATGGACAAGGTCAGTGGGCGTTGTGATTTGCTAGTAATCACAAGGGGACTTACAGAAAATTCATTTCGCGAGTCGAGGACTTAGACAGTTTTATCATTGAGGCTCTTTCGATGGGTGTTTCATATTTTCCAAAAAAAAGGCAAAAGGATAAGAGTTTAGAAATCTAAACTACGCCTAAGAACTCAAGAGATGGCAGTGACGAGATAAAATAGGGTAACCACACTTTGTTTCGCCTCCTTCGGACAACTACGCAAAGTGGGTGCAATCTTCAAAGGAAGTGATAATAATTTTCATGTTTGAATTGAAAACAAACAGAAGTTAAGCATCCACAAATCAATGGCTCAAACTAACTTTACACATCAAATGCAAATCATCCATTTGACAAAAGTATGAGCTAAATTTTATCTACCACTGCTATCAAATCTATCATCCACTTAACAAACATATAAATGAAATACTAATCTAATTCTACTCTAAGTGTTGAAGGAGAAATATTAAACCTTGCACACTATTTGAAAACAAAAGTGATTCTAAGCAAATCATGCACTAGAGCTTTTATTGACGGAAATAGTCTTGTCACAACAATATTATACTACTCACTTCGCCCATTGTAAATGAGAGCAATCAAGTTCATATAGAGTTCATGAATTTGAATAAACGGCTCAGATTAAAAATGAGCCAACGGCCAAGATCGAAACAAATAAACCCTAATTAGGGTTTCCCAAAATGACTTCAGTAAACAGAGAGTTGACAGGGTGATGTGGCGCTTGGAGCTACTTTCAAGGAATTACATCCCGATCCTCCCGCGTTGCCGTGTGTTCGATGAATCTGGACACGATCAAGGCAACTTCATCCATGGTGACCTGAGGAAGCATTCCGATCCTGAATTCCAGTCCGTCCACACTCTCGGCGCATCTGGCAAAGGTATCCTCCCACTCTGGTTTGGTCTTCTCAAAAGACTCTCGGATGCTTAAGAAGTTCGCCAATTTGGCCCAGTCCTGCTTCAAAATGGGTCCTGTGATGGCAAAGATGCCTTCTTGGACCTTCCCTTTCAAAACCTCTAACTGCAGGTCATTCTCCCGTAGAGCTTCCTTATCCAGGATGTCGGCGATCATGTTGAGAAGTTTGGCCTGAACTTCTTTGACCTGTTCTTCCAATCTGATACCGTCAACCTTCACTCTCTCCAAGACTTCGCCTCGTGCCGTCAAAGCCCAATACCAGGTGTGCAAGTCATAGGCTGCTCCTGCTACAATAACACCTCCGTCTATCAACTCCTGCTTAGGAACTCCTTTCAAAATCCTAAGGCAAGGGATTATCCTACCTTGCACATCCGGAAGGTTATCCCACACTTCTGCCAAAGCGGCCAGCCTAGAAAGTAGGGTAGTGGCCTGGCCATAAACCAGAGTCAACCTCCCTACGAATGCCTCAGCTTCAGTCCCCTTCGCTGCTATCCATTCTCTGGCTTCCTGAACTGTGACCATGTTTTCTTCTATCTCTTTAACGGCCCCCTGTGAAGAGTTCGGGAGTAGAGGAGCTGCCGTGTTGTCTTGATCAAGTGGCTTGATCAAGTGTTGGATATACTCCTTTAGGCGCTCAATTTCTAGCTGGCACTCTTTCCTCTTGGCTACCTCCTTTGCCAACCTTGACTTGATAGTGGACACAGAATTGTCCAAGTCTTCAATTTCTTGGCCCTTCGTGGTTGGGCCCAAGTCAATGGTCGTGATGGCATAATCTTGTGGAGCCATGTCCTCCTGTGGCCTGTCCATTGTAGGCACTGCGATCTGCACTGTCCTGTTGCCGGCTCCATCTCTCTGTATGCTCGAGAATTTCTTTGCTGGCTTCTTAACTGCAGTCTGCGTAAGTCTGGCCAAGAAGTCAGCAGTGTCATCCTCTTCTGGCTCCTCCATTGGCGCCTGTACTTTTAGCCTCTCTCTTAGCCAATCCGGGATCGTCGGCTGCTCTATGCCTTCATCTTCCAGCCTGTCTTCTCTGTCAGGAACGTCCAGAATTCCCCTAAGGGCTGAAATCATTCCTTCCTGGAAATCCTCGTTTTGGGTGTCCACGTTTTCATCATCGGACTCCAATATTTCTGTGCCCGTGGGAGATGGCGGTGCATCTTCGTCTGGCTGAGGCTCAATATTGTTCTCCGGAATCGGGGAAGGATCCCTAATGTCAGCCAGTGAAGCATCTACAGTAGCCAGCATCTCTTCAATATTCCTGGATGCGGCCGAGTGGGAAGGCTTTACCTTAGCCTGCTTCTGAACTGGCTCCTTGCCTGCAGCTATCTCCTTCCTTTTCTTGGAAGTGGTGGTCTCTATCATCTCCACGCCCTGGGATGCGTCTGCATTGGAAGAATAGGATTCCGCCTCACTCAATATATCATAAGTCAAGGTTATCCTTTTTCATCTCAGCTCCTAAATCTGTTGATCAACCCACCACTGTGTATACTTGATGACAGGTCTCATCAAAGTATTCAAATCGGCGTGCTCGGGTTCTGACCATCTGACCACCGGCAAAGGCAAGCTCTCATCAAGGTGTGGCTGTACCTGCTGTCCATCTTCCTCCAATTGATCCGGCACTCGACAAAGTTCTGTTGTTCTGATCAAATTGACAGGCAATCTGGACCACATCTTTCGCGTAACTTGAAACTCATCCGCAACATTTGCCCAAAAATCTTCCAGTTCAACCCTATGCTTATACCTCCTTCCATCTGCCGTCTTGATGTGATGATGCGGATTGAAGTGGCTTCTAGATGGATAGGTAGCAAAAGGATAATGCTAAATCTTGAGCCTGGCACTATCTGCTGCCTGTGATGATGGGCAAGACTCCAGCATGTTCCCTATAAAGAAGGGAAAGGTTACTGCCGCCTTTTGCTTTGTCCGTTGGAGACCTTGAAATTCTTCTAGCTGCCTTAGTACTTCCAACAGGACCATCCTGTTAGTTGGGAAAATGGGCAAACGATATGGGCTCCTAGTGAATCCCTGGATTCTGATGTAAGTATATAGGGTATATTGGATAAACCAGGACCCATATTTGCCAATCAGCTTCTTGGCCTCAAGAGTCAGCTGTTGATGCGTCCCTCCCTGGAGTATTCTCGTGATATACATGAAGAAGGCGTCATGAGCTCGCCGGAAGTGCGCCTTTTCTTTCAACTGCAATTGTGGATAGCAGTCGTATGCCTTCAGCTCATTTGATCCACTGCCGACCGTGCCGTTGCATATCAAGCCTGCATACTTGTAAGTCCTAGCCAACATGTAGATGACATAAGAACTCATATAAAACGTTTTCGTTTTCTCTAGGTTGACAAGCTGCTCGTGGAGGTTGTTGCTAATCATTCGTGACCAGTTAAACATCTGTACGCCCTCTGTGATGTCCTCAATAAAATAGTACATCCATGGCTCAAATGGCGCCCCCAAAGGACTACCTGCTATTTGTTCAGCAAGATAATGATGTCTCCGTAGTCCTCCTTGAAGTCCGTACGCATCAACTTCTTGGGCATTTTCTTGACTGACGGCCTAGGCTTGTCCAGCCATGACTTGTTGATGTTGGCGGCACAAAGGTCAGGCTGCTCATCATACAATCTCTGGGCGTCTTCCTTAGTTTTATAAGTGGTCTTAGGATATGAAGGAATGCCAAAGGCCTCTTGTATGGCCAACTCTCCCAGATGTGCCAATATTCTCCCATCAGGCGCCACAATTTGCCTCAACTCAGCATTATAATGAAGCGCACACTCCACCATCAATTCAGCACATTCAAGCGCAGGCGGAAATCCGACAGCTTGAAAGATTCCATTTCTTACCATCCTCCTGGCGGCAGGCGTTGGTAAAGGCCCATTGTGCCCATATACTCTTCTCTTGAATTCATCGAGGTCTATATGACCAAGATTGGTGTCCGAGATGTTCTTCCATTTTGATTTTATTTTAGTCTCTGGTTGCGATCCCTTGTTCGCGAACTTCATCTGTGCTTGCCTGGACGTCTCTCCTTGATTGACTGTCAACCTCAAAGATCGTGTTTTGGCTGCAAATGAATTTAAAAATTCTAAAAATCTGCCAGAGGAAGTGCGCCAATATGCTGGGAAGTACGATTTTCAACAAGTAAATAAATTACTTCTCTCCAAAAATCACGCCTGTCAACAATAAATTACTTCCTTGATTCTCACAGCAACGTTACTTGCACCAAATTTTCCTTCGCAAACGATTCCCAGAAGATTCGAGAAAGATAGCCTCTTCTCAGCCGAAATTGTGAAGAAATGAGTTGCTGAAACTCATTTTATGGCTGAGAAGTGCGATTTTCCTTAAGGAATTGCTTTCTTTTCTCTGATTTTCTTCCAATTTTTAGAAACGTTTTTCTTCTCAGATCGGCAAGTTTCTAATTTCACTTTCAGTTGTCGAGGCAAGTTTCTAATTTTTATCTCTATGCCATCTCCGTTTGAGATTTTCAAATTTCTCAAAAAATTGCTTAAGTGTCGGAGAAAATATCAAAAGATATTAAATTAATTGTTTAAAATTAATTTTCCAACGTTCTTTAAATCTTTGAATCACGACAATTTTAAATTTATTTAAGGCAGAATAATTTAATCCTCCAAATAATCTCCAGACTTCGAATTTTTTTAATTAAAATTCCCTAAGTGTTGGGAAATAATTAAAAATATTAAAATATTTAAAATTTCAACCCGTTTAACCTTGATACATGGCTAAGTTTGTTGGTCCGAGGCAAAATATCTCTTTTCCAATCGTCTGCCTAGCCAAAATGTGCTCAATAGTTCATTTGCCAAATTTCAACTTTCTAGGCGGAGTTCTGACCCTTTTGGACATTTTTATTTAGCCAAACGACTCATCTTCTGGGTTGGGCGAACTTGGAGATCTTTGCCACTTTGCCATTTTTTATTAGTGCCTTAGGAATTTTTCCAAGCTGAGAGGGGCGGACTTCATGGTTGTTCTGCCAAACACTCTTCATTTTATGCCAAAGAATTTCATTCCGTTGTGTTGAGGAGTGATTTTCGTGCTGGCCAAACCTCTTCTTCCTCTGGACATTTCTCCGTTTTTCATGCCTTAGAAAAATTTACCTTTCAAAGTTGGACGAACTTCTTATAATTCCTTGCCAATGGCGTATTTTATTCTCCATTTGTCTTAGGCGAACTTCACACTTTTCTTGCAATGGCGAATTTTATTCGTGCCTTGTCCAATGGCAAACTTCACTTGTATTGGCCATTTAATTCAATTTCTAGCGAATTTCCCTTGCAATTTCACCCCTTCCAAACATCTTGGAGTGAACCCCTTCATATTTTTACTCTTCTCCAAACTTCTTGGGGCGGACTTCATAGACTTTTTGCCATTTTAGCATATGGTGGACTTCATAGACCTCTTGCCATTTTCCTTAGGCTGGGCGGACTTTGACTATTTTGTGCCATGGGCGGACTTGCATTCTCCTTTGCCATGGGTGGACTTGCTTTGTCTTGCGGCATCCACCTCTCTCCAAACATCTTGGGCGGACTTTAGCTTCCTCATGCCAAGGGCGGACTTGGCTTCCTTCTTGCCATGGCGGACTTGGAGACCTCCATGCCATGGGCGGACTTCAGCCTTGGCTTGCCAATGGCTACCTTTGGCATGGGCGGACTTTTTAGACTTCATGCCATTCCTTCCTTGAGGGCGCCATCTTCATGACTTACCCATTTTTCAAAACTTTTGCCATTTTACCTTGATTCTTTTGACATCTGGAGGCGTGTTGATTTCTTGCCTGATGGAATCCAAAAATAGAAACTTTCCAAAAATAGAAACTTTCTAAAAATAGAAAAAGCAAAAAGCATCCCTAAAAAATAGGAACTCCAGAATGGCCTAAAAATGCCGAAAATCAAAAAAGCAAAAAGCAAAAAAGCAGAATCCCTAAAAAATAGGAAGTGTCAGAATTGACCGAAAGCAATGGCGTTCCTTGCCTACTGGGTCTTCTGAGCATTTCCATGGCGTTTAAGCTTTCAAATGGGTTCAAAATTTCAACTTGGCCGGACTGACTCTCAAAACCTTATTCAAATTTAGGACTCTAAACTGGCGATTCAGAGGGCGACATCAAAACTTGGGGGTCCCCATTTGCAATGGGGTGATGTGTGAAATAGGTCACAACACCACACAACCTAGCTACTCACACACTTGCATGACAGATACTAAACAAGCAAAAAAAACAATGAAAATGAAATATTCTCTCTCAATTTTTTCTTGTTTTTTAGTGAACATTTACAATAGAATCAATCACCCGTTAAGGTTAGCATAACCCAAAACGTACATGAAAGAACTCTAACCAAGAATGCACCCTAAAACCACTTAAGGAGGAGGGGCGGGCATATGGTCAGAGGATCCGTAGGATCTATTGAATCAAAGAGTACGAGATTACATTGAAAGAGAGATATTAAACTCAACACCAAGAATGTGCACTGAAGATCCTTTGACAGGTGAGGTGCTAACATATGGTAGAGTACTACTGCTGAATTGAAATGAGACAAGGCGGATAACAAGCCAAGTACTTTCGACACTACTACCAAACAGTGGGGAGAAAAGATTACAAAATTAGTACTTATTTTGCTGCAGCAGGCATCCACTGAAGAGTGGGGATTCACCACTTGAAAGTGGGCATGAATAGATTACAAATCAGATTATCCACACTGGCGGTATACCATCCGGGGGTGCTTAATGTGAAGTTAATTAAATATTGCAGCAAATGCTAAAACTGAAACAGTACTACTGTTAATAGTTTGTACAAATAAGAAAGCTGCAAATTACATTGTTTTTCACCATTTTTTTAAAGCACCACGTTATACAATGTTTCCAAGTTAGAATATAATAAGAAATGAAGAAAGAAGATGGAAACAACAAATGAATTACTTCTGTCTCAAAAATCTGCAATTCTGGAAATGGCAATCAGCAACTACATAAATTTATCAAATATTCATAACTCAACCAAAATACCTCCGAATTGCGTGCAACCAAAGGCTATGATCAACTGGAAGATAGGCGCCCCTGCTGAGATGAAGAAACAGCCTCAAAAACACCAGTAATTATTTATGGCATGAATCCCAATGCATACAAAAAAGTACGACCCTCCTTGAGGGGCGATTTTGCTTTTTAAAAATCCACACTTCAATTTAAATTTTGGAAATTGGTGA
>CM021110.1:45402582-45557963 GCA_007115665.2 Sequoiadendron giganteum
CTTGTATATCCGGAATGATTTTGATTCTGGTGATTATTAAGCTGTGGCTGGTAATTCCTTTGAAAATTCTGTATTTGACTTGTTTGACCCTTCAGATAGGTGACGTCGGTCGACAACTTTTTAACTTGATCAATTAGCTCCTTCATTTCATCTTTCTCCTCTTGACTTGTGGTGGAAGTTGTCATGTTTTGGAGGTATACGGGCTGCACCGGTGGTGCTTGAGACATTGGAGCTCCTGGGTGCGGAACCAATTGATTGCTGCTGGTGGGAACCGGGTTCATCATGGGTGTCTGGTGAGCCAGAGCACGATTGATGTCTTGCACTTGATTTTGGGAAGTTGAATTCCCTAAGTATTGGAGTGAACCCTGGGGAACACCCACTCCGAGACCATTGCTTGCTATTACTGCCTTAGCATATGCTTCCTTCAAGTTGGCAGGGACTGGATTTTTGGACTTTACAAACATGGCCGTGAGACGATCCAAGGCCTCATAATAGATGGGCAGTGCTGCAGCATTATCCAAGTTGTAAGGATCTCGCAATCTTGTGTATGCCCTTTGAAATCTATTATTGAAAGTACTGATGGGCTCATGCTCTTGTCTTTTCACCTCCACGAATTGCCTATATAGATCGGTTGCCGAAATTGGCGCCCTGAATTTCTCCAAGAATGCCGCCTTCATTCCTTGCCAATTGGTAATGGAGTTAGCTGGTTGGATATACCAGTAAGACGCTTGATCATCAAAAGTGTAAGGAAACAACCGGCAGGCAACATCTTCCTCTCGGATGTCTCTATTTTGGAGGAGATCTTCAAATAGTTTTATGTGCTCATCCGCAGTGTGGTTTAAGTCGCCGCTATGAAACTTGGAACAAAAATGTTCCGGATTTTTCGACATATCATGGTATGCGGCGAACGTCATGGGAGACGCGTTAGCTGGACGCCACGCCATTGGAATGTTTGGTTGATTCGCCAGGTTGGGTTGGATCGGCTGTGCTAGCTGGGCAGGTTGGATTAGCACTCGTTGATTATTCACTGGGAGGGCTCCTGAAACCGGAGTGCTTGGTGGCGAAGTTTGGGAGAAACCAAAAAGATCCTCACTTGATGCTTCTCCGCCAAGATTGATTTTGCTTGATGTTCCCTCCTGAATTATTTGAGTTCTTCTTCTCTGCTTGAAAGGCGATAGCTCCACAAATTCTTTGAATGAATTCTGACCGACCTCTCGAGGACGGAGGTGGATTCAGGACATGGAAGGAAGGAAAGGAGGAATGGACGGAGGAAAGATGAAAGGATGAGCCTGGTCTGGAGGAAATGGAATGGACGGAAAGGAATGGAAGGGACGGATGGAAGGAATGGAGGAAATGGATGAAGGATGAGGAAGGAAGGAGTGGATGGAGGGAGGAAGGATGGAAGGAGGAGGATGGATGGAAGGAGGAGGAAAGGAATGGACGAAGGAAGGACGGATGGAATGGATGGATGGATGGAGGACGGATGGATGGATGGATGGATGGAATGGATGGAATGGAATGGAAGGACGGGAGGATGGATGGAATGGACGGACGGATGGACCGGAATGGCGGACATGGACGGATGGACGGATGGAAAGGAGGATCGATGGATGGAATGGAAGGAAGAGGAACGGAATGGAATGGAGGATGGAGGAATGGAAATGGAATGGAAATGGAGGTGGAGGAATGGAATGGAATGGAATGGATGGAATGGATGGATGGATGGAAAAGGATGGATGGATGGATGGAAGGATGGATGGACGACAGGAATGGATGGATGGAATGGACGGAAGGGAGCCGGAATGGATGGAAGGGCAAACGATATGGGCTCCAAGTGAATCCCTAGATTTTGATGTAAGTATATCGAGGATATTGGATAAACCAGGACACATATTTGCCAATCAGCTTCTTGGCCTCAGGAGTCAGCCGTTGATGCGTCCCTCCCTAGAGTATTCTCGTGATATACATGAGGAAGGCGTCATGAGCTCGCCGGAAGTGCGCCTCTTCTTTCAACTGCAATTGTGGATAGCAGTCGTATGCCTTCAGCTCATTTGATCCACTGCCGACCGTGCCCTTGCATATCAAGTCTGCATACTTGTAAGTCCTAGCCAACATGTAGATGACATAAGAACTCATATAAAACGTTTTAGTTTTCTCTAAGTTGACAAGCTACTCGTGGAGGTTGTTGCTAATCATTCGTGACCAGTTAAACATCTTTACGCCCTCTGTGATGTCCTCAATAAAATAGTACATCCATGGCTCAAATGGCGCCCCCAAAGGACTGCCTGCTATTCTATTCAGCAAGATAATGATGTCTCCGTAGTCCTCCTTGAAGTCCGTACGCATCAACTTCTTGGGCATTTTCTTGACCGACGGCCTAGGCTTGTCCAGCCATGACTTGTTGATGTTGGCGGCACAAAGGTCAGGCTGCTCATCATACAATCTCTGGGCGTCTTCCTTAGTTTTATAAGTGGTCTTAGGATATGAAGGAATGCCAAAGGCCTCTTGTATGGCCAACTCTCCCAGATGTGCCAATATTCTCCCATCAGGCGCCACAATTTGCCTCAACTCAGCATTATAATGAAGCGCACACTCCACCATCAATTCAGCACATTCAAGCGCAGGCGGAAATCCGACAGCTTGAAAGATTCCATTTCTTACCATCCTCCTGGCGGCAGGCGTTGGTAAAGGCCCATTGTGCCCATATACTCTTCTCTTGAATTCATCGAGGTCTATATGACCAAGATTGGTGTCCGAGATGTTCTTCCATTTTGATTTTATTTTAGTCTCTGGTTGCGATCCCTTGTTCGCGAACTTCATCTGTGCTTGCCTGGACGTCTCTCCTTGATTGACTGTCAACCTCAAAGATCGTGTTTTGGCTGCAAATGAATTTAAAAATTCTAAAAATCTGCCAGAGGAAGTGCGCCAATATGCTGGGAAGTACGATTTTCAACAAGTAAATAAATTACTTCTCTCCAAAAATCACGCCTGTCAACAATAAATTACTTCCTTGATTCTCACAGCAACGTTACTTGCACCAAATTTTCCTTCGCAAACGATTCCCAGAAGATTCGAGAAAGATAGCCTCTTCTCAGCCGAAATTGTGAAGAAATGAGTTGCTGAAACTCATTTTATGGCTGAGAAGTGCGATTTTCCTTAAGGAATTGCTTTCTTTTCTCTGATTTTCTTCCAATTTTTAGAAACGTTTTTCTTCTCAGATCGGCAAGTTTCTAATTTCACTTTCAGTTGTCGAGGCAAGTTTCTAATTTTTATCTCTATGCCATCTCCGTTTGAGATTTTCAAATTTCTCAAAAAATTGCTTAAGTGTCGGAGAAAATATCAAAAGATATTAAATTAATTGTTTAAAATTAATTTTCCAACGTTCTTTAAATCTTTGAATCACGACAATTTTAAATTTATTTAAGGCAGAATAATTTAATCCTCCAAATAATCTCCAGACTTCGAATTTTTTTAATTAAAATTCCCTAAGTGTTGGGAAATAATTAAAAATATTAAAATATTTAAAATTTCAACCCGTTTAACCTTGATACATGGCTAAGTTTGTTGGTCCGAGGCAAAATATCTCTTTTCCAATCGTCTGCCTAGCCAAAATGTGCTCAATAGTTCATTTGCCAAATTTCAACTTTCTAGGCGGAGTTCTGACCCTTTTGGACATTTTTATTTAGCCAAACGACTCATCTTCTGGGTTGGGCGAACTTGGAGATCTTTGCCACTTTGCCATTTTTTATTAGTGCCTTAGGAATTTTTCCAAGCTGAGAGGGGCGGACTTCATGGTTGTTCTGCCAAACACTCTTCATTTTATGCCAAAGAATTTCATTCCGTTGTGTTGAGGAGTGATTTTCGTGCTGGCCAAACCTCTTCTTCCTCTGGACATTTCTCCGTTTTTCATGCCTTAGAAAAATTTACCTTTCAAAGTTGGACGAACTTCTTATAATTCCTTGCCAATGGCGTATTTTATTCTCCATTTGTCTTAGGCGAACTTCACACTTTTCTTGCAATGGCGAATTTTATTCGTGCCTTGTCCAATGGCAAACTTCACTTGTATTGGCCATTTAATTCAATTTCTAGCGAATTTCCCTTGCAATTTCACCCCTTCCAAACATCTTGGAGTGAACCCCTTCATATTTTTACTCTTCTCCAAACTTCTTGGGGCGGACTTCATAGACTTTTTGCCATTTTAGCATATGGTGGACTTCATAGACCTCTTGCCATTTTCCTTAGGCTGGGCGGACTTTGACTATTTTGTGCCATGGGCGGACTTGCATTCTCCTTTGCCATGGGTGGACTTGCTTTGTCTTGCGGCATCCACCTCTCTCCAAACATCTTGGGCGGACTTTAGCTTCCTCATGCCAAGGGCGGACTTGGCTTCCTTCTTGCCATGGCGGACTTGGAGACCTCCATGCCATGGGCGGACTTCAGCCTTGGCTTGCCAATGGCTACCTTTGGCATGGGCGGACTTTTTAGACTTCATGCCATTCCTTCCTTGAGGGCGCCATCTTCATGACTTACCCATTTTTCAAAACTTTTGCCATTTTACCTTGATTCTTTTGACATCTGGAGGCGTGTTGATTTCTTGCCTGATGGAATCCAAAAATAGAAACTTTCCAAAAATAGAAACTTTCTAAAAATAGAAAAAGCAAAAAGCATCCCTAAAAAATAGGAACTCCAGAATGGCCTAAAAATGCCGAAAATCAAAAAAGCAAAAAGCAAAAAAGCAGAATCCCTAAAAAATAGGAAGTGTCAGAATTGACCGAAAGCAATGGCGTTCCTTGCCTACTGGGTCTTCTGAGCATTTCCATGGCGTTTAAGCTTTCAAATGGGTTCAAAATTTCAACTTGGCCGGACTGACTCTCAAAACCTTATTCAAATTTAGGACTCTAAACTGGCGATTCAGAGGGCGACATCAAAACTTGGGGGTCCCCATTTGCAATGGGGTGATGTGTGAAATAGGTCACAACACCACACAACCTAGCTACTCACACACTTGCATGACAGATACTAAACAAGCAAAAAAAACAATGAAAATGAAATATTCTCTCTCAATTTTTTCTTGTTTTTTAGTGAACATTTACAATAGAATCAATCACCCGTTAAGGTTAGCATAACCCAAAACGTACATGAAAGAACTCTAACCAAGAATGCACCCTAAAACCACTTAAGGAGGAGGGGCGGGCATATGGTCAGAGGATCCGTAGGATCTATTGAATCAAAGAGTACGAGATTACATTGAAAGAGAGATATTAAACTCAACACCAAGAATGTGCACTGAAGATCCTTTGACAGGTGAGGTGCTAACATATGGTAGAGTACTACTGCTGAATTGAAATGAGACAAGGCGGATAACAAGCCAAGTACTTTCGACACTACTACCAAACAGTGGGGAGAAAAGATTACAAAATTAGTACTTATTTTGCTGCAGCAGGCATCCACTGAAGAGTGGGGATTCACCACTTGAAAGTGGGCATGAATAGATTACAAATCAGATTATCCACACTGGCGGTATACCATCCGGGGGTGCTTAATGTGAAGTTAATTAAATATTGCAGCAAATGCTAAAACTGAAACAGTACTACTGTTAATAGTTTGTACAAATAAGAAAGCTGCAAATTACATTGTTTTTCACCATTTTTTTAAAGCACCACGTTATACAATGTTTCCAAGTTAGAATATAATAAGAAATGAAGAAAGAAGATGGAAACAACAAATGAATTACTTCTGTCTCAAAAATCTGCAATTCTGGAAATGGCAATCAGCAACTACATAAATTTATCAAATATTCATAACTCAACCAAAATACCTCCGAATTGCGTGCAACCAAAGGCTATGATCAACTGGAAGATAGGCGCCCCTGCTGAGATGAAGAAACAGCCTCAAAAACACCAGTAATTATTTATGGCATGAATCCCAATGCATACAAAAAAGTACGACCCTCCTTGAGGGGCGATTTTGCTTTTTAAAAATCCACACTTCAATTTAAATTTTGGAAATTGGTGAGAATGGTCGCTGTGAGTGAGTTCGACTTTCAGCTGTGTGCAAACAGCAATTGCAAAACTGGTAAAACACTCCAAAATTTCATCTTGAAACTCTATCTGCTAGTCTGAATGAGAAGTAACAATAATTCAATTAGGTGTTATCTTGCAAACACGAAATTGAGATAGGTACTAGGAGGTCAGCATTCCTCGAAGTGCAAAATGAGAAATCATTTCGACAACATAAGTTTAGCAAAATATGAGATAACCAAATGCTGGAGCAAAGCCTCATTTTTAAAGGAAGAGAGAAGACTGTTCAAATCCTAGAGATGGTACGCCAAAAGCCATCACACATTTCTTTTTCAAAAATGATATAATTCTCACTAAAATGCGTCCCACTTGAGACAAGGAAGAATTAATTAAAACCTTTTTAATTTCCTTCATGAGGCGCCACCCTTTAAGTCCCTCTTTTAACACAACTTGAAGTTAACACCTTAGGCCAAGGGGTCAACTGCAAATTAGAACAATTTGCCTTTTTAATGAAGACTTTCATTAAAGTAATATTTTCAAAAGGCCAAGGCTTAATTCTAAATAACTGCTCCAGAGGATGTGATGAACTGAAGGTTGACAACTGCTAACTGCCAAAAATAGTATTTACTATAAATAGTAAATATTGAGGAAAGATCACAAAACCTCCAAAACTGGAACCCTTTGATTCACCTCAATGAGCCCACAAAATTTTAGAATAGGCTGATGAGCCACTGACAGGATTACTGCCAAAAGGGGAACATTATAGAAAAACATATATTTCATTAATTTTTGGACATAGTTATAGATTTATAGTGTGGAGCTTAGTCCAAACATTGCAATGGAGCTCATTGGCACTTAGACACACAATCTTGCCTACAAACCTGAAATTCTCTCTCTTGTGTCGGCTTAAATTGACTAACTCAAAAATCTTTGTATAGTTTGTCAATAGCTCTCTACTATTACTCTAACAAGTTGTGGAAATACCATGACTTTAACTAATGCAAAACCAACCGATTTTACAACCACCAAGCTTGTTTGTACTTATACAGGGTTTCAAATTTCTTGCTCTCTACCTTTGTTGGTGCCTAAACGCTCTTTGCTGCCTTAGTTCAAATTTATCAATCAGCAGCGGGCATTAATTCTCCCCACAACTCCATATCTTTTTAAGTTTTTTGAGATTGTCTTGAGATGCCATGTGGATGGTAATTCAAATTCGTCTTGTGTTGCCTGCAACTAGTCTCATCGCCTTCCATTCAATTGTGCTCTCTCCAAATCTTTTTTGCTTTGCGATCTGCAGATTCTTCCTGCTTCATTCCTTAATGCCCTCTATTTGCACATGCCCTTTTTCTTGCTTCCTTGCACTTGGCCTTAATCTATTTGTGCTTGCTTGCAAGCCATTTTGTTTTGCTTATTTGTACACTCCCTACCTATGTACCTTCTTGCTTCTTCTTGCTTCCTTGCAGTTGATGTGTATATCCTATCTTTGTGCCCATTGCAAAATATTTTTCATGCATGCTCCTTCACGCTTTTCTTCTTTCCTCTCATGCCCCTTGCACACTTCCCTTGGCCTGAACCTCCAAATTTTACACCAAAACTAGAGTTTGGGCTCTCATGCACAGTTGTGTCGTTTTCACATATGCTCCAAATTTTATCCTCTTTGACTGAGAACGAAGCAATGAAAACTACCTTCCACACATTAAAATATCAATATCCCTGTCAGTCTTTGGCTCTATTCTCTATTCCCACATGTTTCCAAAGATTTGTAAGAGGACCATACACCATTAAAATTGCCCACCAAAGCCTGTTCATGAAGAACAATAAGAAAATTGGTAGTCTCCTTAAAGGGAATATCTACTATAGGGTACATGATCCCAAGAGTTAACCATTCGGAGTTGTCCAATGTCATTACCTTGTTTGCAAGGATCAGATGCAAAGGAGCTGTTTAGGTTAGGTGAGGGTTCCAACCGAGAAATATTCCCAGCTGCAACTTCGTTTTAGAAGCATGCAACCATATTTGCTGAAGGATGAGCCAATGCCTATGTTCCATGACGTTTCTGGGATGGGGATAGCGAGATGGCAGTCCGAGGGCCATTTTTCGGGGATAGTGTGGGGATGGAAATATATATGAAATTAAAAATATATAGAGTCAAATTTCTACAAGTTAATATACAGCAGTATAACAGCAGCAATATAACATGACACTATTAAAATGATGTTGGATGATGTCTGCAGAAGCCTGCATGCCAATTACATTCCAAAAAGTAACTGTTTGTTTGCACTTCTCATACGATACCACACTGTACCAGACCATGGCCAATGCACCTTTAATCTCTAATGCAACTGATAATAACAACTGTCTCTAATATCATGTCAATAATTTTGAAGTTTGAGACAGTTTTGAATAATGAAATCAGAAATCTAAATTATTGCTATTAGTGTCAAGTGTTATGTATCATTAAAGTTTAATTATAAATCTGAATCATGATATATTTATTGCTGTTATACTACAGTTGTTGCTGTCACTGCTGTCATGATATATTTATTGCTGCTGTTATAATGCTGTCATGGTATATTTAAGATGTAATATCCCCTTTTGGGATATTCCTTAATTTAGGCCTGCAAAACAATAATAGACACAAAAGACTGATATTAGCAATAACAAGTGTCAAATTTATGGGTATATTCAAATTAATACATAAAATAGTATAATATTGAGAACAATACACCATAGCTAAAACATTATAATCGTTAGATCTATAGTTCATATCATCATTAACATTTGAATTCAGAATAACTTAACATCACCAATGATTAGTCCAAGGCATATTCTGATAGCCAATCATATTAGGAATTCACTAGGAATATTTACAAACAGCAATTTCAAGGATGGTTGTCCTTGTATTGTGAGAGAATGGATGGATCCTTGTCCATCCATCTTGGGGTGCCGTATTTGAGAAGACCCTCAAGCTTGAGAGAACTCATATGCCTCTCGGCCTCATGAGCGTTGCATCTCGGGAGTGGCATATTCGAGAAGTCCCTCTCAAGCCCAAGAGCACTCATCCACCTCCTAGCCCACGAACATGGCAGGATCTCAGGTCCACACCATCCCTCAATCCACCTTGGAGGCATTCCATCCTCCTTGATCAAGCCCAGGAGCACTCATTCGCTTCCCAACCCATGAGCGCTGCATCTCGGGGTGGTGTACTTGATAAGATGCATGAGGACTGGCCCCCCTCAACAAGCCCAGGAGCACTCATATGCCTCTCGGCTCCACAAGCGTTGCATCTCGGGGATGGCGTATTTGAAGGCAAAGCCAATACTTCCCATCATGAGCCTGGAAGGTTGATTGACCTCCCTATTTGTAAACCCTTCTACAAATTTGAAAAGATTGCTAAAGGAATCTTATTATATTAATCTTTAATCAAATATTGTTTCTTTATGCAATTATAACACAAACACACATCCATATATATACACATTGTTATTCCTAATTTATATTTTTAAAACTTACTTCCCAATGATATTCTTGCTAAAAACAATATTTATTCCAATAGATCCCTTATAATTCCAATTTCTTATTTTCCTTTTTCCAATCACCTTGATTGATGCCCTTCACAAAATGATTCCACCTCCCTAAATATCCTTCATGGTGGGGTGAATAGTCACAACCTTTATAATTATTGCACCCCTTACAAAGGATGCACCCCTCCATAAGTCAAGCACTGCCTTTGCGTTGACTTCCTTAATCATTGTGCTGTCTTTGTGTTGACTTCTTTAATCATTGTGAATGCAATGATCACTGCCTTTAGGGGTTTAATAAAAGTCTTCTATATATTAGTGCTACCTTATGGAATTGCTACATTCAATATTTCTTTTAAAGTCTCCTTGGTCAGCGATTACCCTCTAATTTCTGTTATAGGCTGCGATCTTCTTAGTGAGTAATTAATTTCTGTGCAGGCTGTGAGGGGCATGGCATAAGAGTCCTTTTTTAATATTATGAACAATTTTCTTTAATACATTATAAAAAAGTAAAAAATTCTTTGCTGTAGGGGACACCTGGCCGCCCTTGGGATGGTTGAGGGATGTCTGAGACATCCCTAGCTGCCTTGGGAACAACTAGGCATCATTACCTAACCATTTACTGCCATCCCCCTAGAACGGTGACACGGCTTCAAGATGTTTCCAGAATTTGCTTGTTAGGTATGGGGGGGACATCCAAGGGATGTCCCTTACTGTCCCGCTGTCCCCAAAATGCCTAAGTAGATGGGGATGGCAGTTTGAGGGTGGGGACGCATACCTGTGTAACATAGGCCAACACAGATTCCCCACACCACAACTTGAAAGCATATTGCAGGAGAGAGACCCAGAAAACAAGGGCAACAAAACAAACCAAAATCTACCCACTACAATGAAGGAATGAACTGCAGAAGACAAAAAACGTAGAGTAGGCAAATGGAACTCTAGGGGCCACAACTAGGTCAGGTGGTAGCTGACTATGGCTGTAGCCCTAAAATTTGAAAACTTCCTTTTGTTCCGTCTTCTGCTCAATGCATCATTGTTGTGTCCCTTCCACTGTCTTCTTGTTACACCAAATAGTTTAAACTATTTTGATTTATCATATTAGCATTTGACATTTGACATTAATTTATCAATTATCAATTTATCAGTAGTGCTTGGTATGTATGTAATTATTATTTCTTAACATATTATGGTAATATATGTTCATTTTGAAAGAACTTCTGTATTTTTATTACTTTATATATTTTCTCTATGGCTATACCCAAGGCATACCAAGGTAGGTATAAAATGCAGTAAATTGCTGTGCTCCTGTAGCTGCACTTGAACTCATACAAGGACCAGCAAATTAGCTTCACGTAATCAGAACAATGTTGTAAAACCTTATGCATGATGTAAATGTTAATGAAGAAGTTGCAAGCTTGATATAAACTTTATTCGTATTGGGTACTGTGGATTCTTGATTTGACACCCTTCCTAGATGTACCTGGCAAATTAGATGAAGTACATTATAAATTAAATTATAGGATTGAAAAATTAAACTCAAAAATATATCTCATTTAGTTACTATAGGACTGGTTTTGCTAGGAGCTCTCATGATTTACCTGATTCCTGCTGCCTCCATGGCCCCTCACCCCTCAAAAAGCTCAGCAATTCTCATTGTTCCATGAAAACTTTTGTTTTCAGTTGTGCCATATTGTGAGGTGGGTGGAAAATGCATAATACATACAATACTTTCAACCTAGACTCTTTAACGGAATTCAGAGCATACTATGTCCTTATTTTGTAACAGGATGTATAGTTTGTTTTATCCATTTTCTTTGATCTTAGTAGAGGTGAAGAACACAATGGATGTGGGAATATTTTTTCAATTATAGTACAAGGCTAAATATGGATAAGCTTTTTTTTTTCCAGGCTGCTTGGGGATTTAATTTACTTAGATGTGGTGACGTTAGAGGGCCAGAGTTACTGTATTACAGTACATACACGTGGGTATTATATCAATGCTTCTACAGGAGATATATTGGATCCACGGCCTGCAAAATCTGCTCATGAGACAACATCATTAGTTGGACTTCTACGCCAAATCAGTAACAAGTTCAAAAAAGGTAGCTCCAAATCTTTGAAAAAATTGGAAATTGCTTTGAACTCTTGTGAGTGTTGAAAATGAAAATTTTCCTTCTTCAATGCCACCATTTTTGGATTAACTTCAATTCTATTTTAAGTTATGTTAATAAGGATCATGCTTTCAAAATTAAGCTTTCCAAGATTTTTTTGGTAGGTTTTCGTGAAGTTCTAGAGAGGAAGGCCTCTGGTCATCCTTTTGAAAATGTACCAAGCTTGTTGCCGTTGCATTCGTGGCTTGGCATTTCCCCTCCACCAGGTAAATCGCCTGTCCTTTTATATTTCTTTACATTTCATTATGTAGTCTGATGCCATATATTTCTATGAAGCTAGTAATTTGCAGGCCCTTCTATATATTTTTGGATTTTGGGGTATGTGTAGGATTGGATAATATATGTTTTTTATTACAATTTACAATATATATTATATACATTTCCTTGTGGTACAAGTTCTTGTTAAAACTGTGTTATTAGATCTTTCAAAAATGACATACAGAATGAACATATTTTTAGCATCTATTTGCTTCCTATTGGATTACAATGTTGTTTTGGCTACTGACATTAGGTGATATTTTGGAAAATTATGACGTTTATGTTAAATGTTTGACTTTGATTTGAAACTTACATTGTAAATTTAATTTCTAGTTTAGGAGTAAATATATATTGTTTAGTAAATGAGCATAGTTGATTGCTTTGCAAATTACCTTTGAAGGTTTGTATGTCAATTAAATATCTGACTATTATCATCTAGGTTTTTACTGGCTTGGATAAATGTTGGATGTTGGATAAGTGAGAACATGTCTTTATGAATGCAACCTTGTAGAATTTAGTCTCCATGATCATTCATTTACCCATGAATGAGCTGGATATGTTTATTTTGGAAGATAAATCTGAGTTTGTTTTACTTAGGATGTATAATCTGTTAATTGATATATCATATATTTCATTTGTTTAATATTTATTATGTTATATTTCACAAAACTTGAGTGCTGTAATTACTTTAATAACCATAGGTTGAGCGTAAAGGGTACTTAGTAATTACATGTGTGGTGTAATTAACTTGCTTCAGTAATGTTTATGACTTTTGTGCGCATTTTGTAAGATTTATCATATATCTTATCTTCGTGTGTGCGAATTGTTTCTTTATAGAATTTAACAAGTTGCATCTAAAATCTGATAACATGACCAAGCTTAAGTTGCTTTTTCGGATTCCAAATATTGGATCTTTCAATCATTCTTGGGCATTGAAACTATCATTTGATGCAATAACTGATTATATTGAATCTTAATGGATAGTTTTGATCATAGCAATAAAAGTTTTTTGGGGAAAAACTGGCAAACCAAGAGTATATATATATATTCAAAAAATTGGGATTTAATTTTGAAAATTTGGAGAAAAAATTGGATTTTGAAAGATGTAAAAGATGCAAAAAAAGAGAGAAAAACCTGATTTTTTAATATTTAAAGGCATTTTAATAGCAGAGATATAGAGAGCAAATAAAAATGAGAGTTTAGGCCATGAATCATGGAATATAGATTTTTTCATTTATGTGCATGTTGTTAGAATATTATATTCTATATTTGTTTAATGGTCAACAGTAGTAGGTAGTTAGAAGTAGGTCATTTCTTAAATGACTACAGTGCTGCTACAGTACTTTGTAACTACTATATAATGTACTCTTTTCTTGAGTAATAAACATCACATTTCTACCAGTTCACTTTTTGAACATGGTATCAGAGCTAGTCTGGGCCTAACTCCTTCACGGGAGGGTCCAGGATTATGAGTGTGATCTTCTGAGACTTTGTTGGGTGTATTTGTGAGTCTAGATCGAGGGTTCTTGTTTGCATTTTTTCATGAGTATTTTCATGAAAAATTTCTACCCTCCTGTTGCTTTAATTTGGGTGCGACTTCAGGTTTTTAGGCAGGTTTTTTTTTTTAAAATTTATTTCTTTTGTAGACTTGTGCCCTAGGCCCGCGGATTTTTTCGTGGCCTCTTCTGTTACTGGGCGTGTGTTTCTTCTGTTCTTGCTTTTTTCGTCTCAGAAAAAGTCTGGCCTATGCGTTTTTTGCCGCGACCTTTGCAAACTTGTGACGGATTTAAATCCGTCTTTTTGTGCGAAAGACGTCCGCGTTTAGGTCTGCATCAGCTTCTGGTTCACCTGCGACAAGGGTTTCGAACCTTGAGTCTATTCGCCCGCGTTTTGTTCATCATTCTGGTCACGTGATTTATTCATGCTAGGACGCGATTTTCAGTGTTTGTTGGTCGCGTTCTAATATCTCTACCTGGGCGCACGTTTTTCTGCAAGATTTCTTCAAAAATTTGGTTGCTAAGACGCGTTTTTAGGTGCGTTTTTCTTCTGGGGGCCGATGGCTTTCTCCAAAACCCATGTTTTCTTCAAGTCGCGATTTGCAGTACTCTTCGTTTGCTGCGTGTGATTTTTTGAACACGTTTGGCCGCATTTTTTCTTGTCTATAGGCTGCGTCTTCCACATTTCTGGCGTTTTCTAGAATTTTTTCTGCAAATTTTGAAGCTCTCATGGCCGCCTAGGGCTTCTGAAAATTTCGTCTAGGGTTTTAACTCTCTATTTCAGGGCGAAAAATTATTTTGATTGCAGATTCTTGGTGGGTTTTTCGAGATCTCAAATGGGTTGGTCTTCGATTTTTTTGGGTGCATTGTTTTTCATGCCTCGAATTTTGTGCTAGCGGATTTGCATTGTTTTTTGTGCTTGAACCTGCCTCAGTATATTGAAACTTGTGCCTCAAGTTTTGTGCATCAGTCTCTTCTCAGTACCACGTTTTTTGTGCCTCGAAAAGCATGAAGATGGCCAGTTTGAACAACATTATGTTGGAGGGGAGTCAGCGATTCAACGGCAAAAATTACTTGTTTGGGTTTTTAAATATTTTTTGTCCCGAAAAGAAAAAAATCTATATGGGTTTTCATAAATTTTTCCCTTAAAATATTTCGGGAGGGTTTATAATTTTCTCCTCAAAAATTAAGAGTTTTTCCTATATACCCTAGTCAGGGTTTCTGTCATTCGGGAGGGCTCTCTGATATCTGGTTTTTATCATTTTTCCCGAAAAAATGATGATTTGTAATTTGGGTTTGGCGATTTTTTCCTCAAAATCGTAGTTGGTTGCAGTCTGTATTGGTTGCAGTTGGAGTTCCTGGGGCGAACATCTGCACCACTGGCTTCTTGCAGTCTGTTCTCGGGCGTCATGCTCCTTTGCAAAAGTTTTGACGGTTTGCCGATTTATCCTAAAAATCGTGGCAGCTGTTCTCGGTGTATCTCTGGTTTCAGGGAGGGACAACTTTGTTATCCGACGTTAGGTTGGATGTTTTGTGATGACTTCTGGTCAGCAGTTCTGCAGTTTTTGGGAGGGTTAGTGGCAGACTCATCTCGGTGGCAGAGTCCGTGGCAGACTCTTGTCTCTTGTTGCAGAGCATTCTAAAGAAGGGGTTAGCCTTCTCTGTTTTTTTTGGACAATCTTTGGTTCTCTTGGTCATTCACATTCTGCAGATCCAGGGAGGGTCTTTGTAGCAGCAGAGTGTTCTGAAGAATTTGTGACCAAACGACCTGCAAATTGTTTTCTGTAGGCTAGTTAGTAGATTGACCATTAAGGGAGGGTGTTAGAATATTATATTCTACATTTGTTTAATGGTCAACAGTAGTAGGTAGTTAGAAGTAGGTCATTTCTTAAATGACTACAGTGCTGCTACGGTACTTTGTAACTACTATATAATGTACTCTTTTCTTGAGTAATAAACAACACATTTCTACCAGTTCACTTTTTGAACACATGTCACCAATTACATTGAATTGCACAATGCATACTACATAGTGCATAAATGATAACTGGATACTAATAGTTTTCAAACTTTCAACTACAATCTATTTTGTGTAAGATCAAATGTACAAACTAAGTACAAAGTTCCAAAAAAATCAGAGTAAAAAACTAAGTACAAACTTTAAAACAAATAAGATGTAGCCAATGACTCTTGCTGCTACAAAGAGAGCTACACTAGAGGGCTGCAGGTCCTAATGATGATTTAATAGATGAACATATTTTTAAAATTATAAATTATTTTTTATAAGTAAAAATTATTGTTAATGGAACATCAAATTTTATTTCTGTTTTTATTTACAGAACTTTGGCATTTGATTGTTAAGGGACCACCTTTGATATTTTGAACACCTTTGATACTTTGAACTTTGTTATTTTTATTAATGTTTTGACAGTCAAGTGATTTGAGCATTAAAATTGGTTCATATTCCTTCTATGTAATACTTGTTAGAATATTATATTCTACATTTGTTTAATGGTCAACAGTAGTAAGTAGTTAGAAGTAGGTTGTTTCTTAAGTGACTACAGTGCTGCTACAGTAATTTTCTCCTACTATATAATGTACTCTTTTCTTGTGTAATAATCATCACATTTTACCAGTTCAATTTCTGAACATGGTATCAGAGCAGGTTTGAGTCTCCCTCACGGGAGGGCTCTGGATTTTGAGAGGTTTTCAAAATTTTGTGGGTTTGTGTTTAAGCCATAATTCGAAATTTTCGTGGCTCCTCAGAAAAATTGAGGGTTTTTGTTTGTGATTTTCTTAATCCTCTAGCTGCGAATTCGTGCAAGGGTTTCTGAGAATCGCATTTTTGAAGGCGTCACTTGCTCTCTCCACCCGCGTCTTTTAGTTTTGGTTTCATGCGCGACCTAGATCGTGGATCCGTCTTCTGCTAGCCACGACGTTTCTTGTTTTTTCGTGGCTTTGTTTTTTCTACAGATCAAAGCCCACGTCGTGCGACCCAGTCTCCTGTGTGACCTGTCGTGTTCCAGAAAAAAAAAAAAAAAAAACATAGAAGATTTTTGATGCCCGCAATTTTTCTGTCCAGTTCATGCTTTATGGCACGCAATAGAAACGCCTCCTTTTGGCCATGATTTTGACGCGTTTTTCTTGTCTCCTAGAACGCGATTCTCTGCATTCTTTGGGCGTCATTTAATTTGTCTTCTGGCTGCATCTATTTCACCTGTGTATTGGTGCGATTTTTGTTTGAAAGAGTCGCGTTTTTTACTACAGTTTGGTCGCGTTTTGTCTCAATTTATTGATGCGATTTGCAAATGTTTTTTGGTATTTTTTTGGTCGCTTTTTCCTTTATCAGCGACGCCTTGGGTTTTGCCCTTTCATTTGCTACAATTTTGTGGAGTTTTAAAGACGTTTTCTGCATTTTTTGAAGCTTTAATGGCGGCGAAGGGCTTTTGGAAATTTCGTCTAGGGTTTTGACCCTCTGTTTCAAGGCGAAAAATTATTTTGATTGCAGATTCTTGGTGGGTTTTTTCGAGATCTCAAATGGTTGGTCTCCAATTTTTTTGGGTGCATCGTTTTCCGTGCCTTGAATTTTGTGCCAACAGATTTGCATTGTTTTTGTGCCTGAACTTGTCTCAGTGTATTGAAACTCGTGCCTCAGGTTTTGTGCATCAACCTCTTCTCAATATGTCGTTTTTTGTGCCTCGAAAAGCGTGAAGATGGCCAGTGTGAACAACATTATGTTCGAGGGCAGTCAACGATTCAATGGCAAAAATTCGTTGTATGGGTTTGCATAATTTTTTCCCTTAAAAAATTTTTGGGAGGGTTTATAATTTTCTCCTAAAAAATTAAGAGTTTTTCTTGTATACCCTAGTTAGGGTTTCTGTTGTTTGGGAGGGCTCTTTGGGTTTTACCGTTTTTTCCAAAAAAAACGATGATTTGTAATTTGGGTTTGACAATTTTTTCCTCAAAAATCGTGGTTTGTTGCAGTCAGTTTTTTGGTCGCACCTAGAGTTGCTGGGGCAAACATCTGCACAACTGGCTTCTTGCAGTGTGTTCTCGGGCATCATGCTCATCTACAAAAGTTTGAAGGGTTTGTCGATTTATCCTCAAAATCGTGGTAGATGTTTTTGGTGTGTCTTTGGTTTCAGGGAGGGACAACTCTGTTACTCAACGTTAGGTTGGACGTTTTGTGATGACTTCTGGTCAGCAGTTCTGTAGTCTTTGGGAGGGTTGGTGGCAGACTCATCTTGGTGGCAGAGTCAGTGGTAGGCTCTTGTCTCTTGTTGCAGAGCATTCTAAAGAAGGGGGCATCCTTCTTTGTTTTTCTTTGGACGGTTTTTGGTTCTTTTGGTCATTAGCATTTTGCAGATCCAGGGAGGGTCTCAGTAGCAGTAGAGTGTTATGAAGAATTTATGACCAATTGACCTGCAGATTGTTTTTTGTAGGCTAGCTAGTAGATTGACCATTAAGGGAGGGTGTTGGAATATTATATTCTACATTTGTTTAATGGTCAACAGTAGTAGGTAGTTAGAAGTAGGTCATTTCTTAAATGACTATAGTGCTGCTACAGTAATTTTCTCCTACTATATAATGTACTCTTTTCTTGTGTAATAATCATCAAATTTTACCAGTTCAATTTCTGAACAATACTTGCCACAATATTTCAGCAGAGGGATTAATGTTCAAAACAGTTACAAATATCCATTTTCAGTTGAGGGGTTAAGGTTAAAAATAGTCACAAATATTTCTTATTATCTCTTCGTAGTTAACAATCATGTACCCAAAAGAGCTTAAGTTTGAACCGACAATTTGAGCGAGCCTCACAAAGAGCAATCATGAGCTGAAGTCACAAGGGGCAGGTGTTCAAGTCGTTATTGTCACATTCCAAACAAATGATAAAGTGACAAAATAAATTTATTCAATCAAACTTAAGTTGTCAGTTCAGGTTTAGGATCAAGTATGGGTTTGTACATTTATTTAATATTATATTAAATAAAAGACATACACATATAATCTGTATATAAATCTTAAATTTTACTATGCTCCACGGGGTTTCGGGGACAGTGAGTACCCGGTACGCCGAGACAAGTTTCTGGTACGTGGGTACTTTTGGGTCATTTTTTAGGGGACGGTAGGGGACGGCTGATAAAAAAATAGGGAAATTTTAAAAAATATAGAGAAATTTCAAATGTTCATAGCATAACATTGATAAAGCATTCATTCTAGACATTGTATAAGCTCATTACATATCATTAGACTTGAATTGAGATTTCACATGAGAATTGACAAACAAATTAACAAAATTCAAATGCTTTTCATTATCAATGTGCATACATATCATATAAGAGTCTGATAATTATAACCAAAATGCCCAAAGGCTCCAAGTCTCAACTATGAAATGACATGATAAACATAAAACTAAGAAAATATATCACTGTCCAGTGTCCCTAATCAGCAAAAGGTAGGTCTAAATCAGCATTGCCCTCGTCATCGGAGCTCGAGTCTAAGTCATTGTCAGTGTCCATGTCAATAGAAGGATCTGCCTCAACCAATGGAACCCCAACCAATCCCTCCGGTGCATCCTCATCCTCAATCTGCATAGCATTTATTTTATAAAAAAACTGACTTTTAAAAAAAAAACATTTTTTTCTTTGCTAGGCCGTAGGGTATTGCTAGCCGTACTCGGTACAGTCGAGGTACAGCTGGGCAGTACCCAAGTCCCCTAAAATTTGGCCAAAAGTCCCTTGGAAGTACTGGGTACTTGGAGGGCAAAAAGGGACGGCTAGGGTACGTTTCCTAGCCGTACCCGCATCCCCGTTTTGTACCTGGTATGGGAAACAGGCAAAAAACATAGGGGATGTGTCCCCGTGGAGCACAAAATTTTATAATGTTTAAAATATTCATATTTTGCATAAGAATAATATTATATTCACAATTCATTTGCTTAAAATCAGAAGGCAACATTACTAAAGATAACAACAAAAGAAAAAAAAGCCCAATAAATAATAGGGCACAAGTTGTTTAAAAGGGTGATTTCATAATGTAGCAGGCAAGGAAGACAATGATTTGGAGATGTAACATCCCATTTCACTCATCTGTTCTCTCTACTGGTGCAACTAGGGCACGAAGATGGCTAAAAGTTGACATATTATTACTTAGTAGGAGAGAATCAAACAAATGAAACAAAATGTGTGTAAAACCCTATTTTGTCTAAAAAATTGCTTAGCCAAGTCATAATTAGTAAACAATGGTTAAAAATCGACATAACTTGCAGGTACACATATTTTGGGTGTTTAAATTGTGATTAGTTGGGAAAAAAGCTGCAACAAATTGTTACATGTGAGTTTTTCATAAAATCATGATTTTGGGAGGAAAAAATCGCCAAACTTGGCGATTTGCTTATACTTGTGATCAATCAAAATGTTTTGCAGATGTTTACTTCTATGGTTTTGATGATTGATCCCAGCACTTAGTTGAAATTGGAGAGTGAAACTGTTCACCCTCATCTGATGCAACAATGATTGTATTTTTTTTTGAGGGGTAAACGCTTTTGACCTAGAGCTATGAACCAGTGAGGTCACAAACGAGGGTCCTCATCCCCAATATAAATTCTCAACATTTACACCCCAATGGGGTTTGAACCTTGATGGCAAGAATAACAACACAACAACTCAACCATCACACCATGCCACTATTGGCAACAATGATTGTAGTTAATCTTGACTGATTTTGTCAATTCCCAGCATGTTAAGTTGCAAATTTGGATTTGTTTTGATGACATAAAAGCTGTCGAAGATGAATGAGGATATTCATTGGTCTTTGGTAGAGGGTAATCTTGATGCAATATTTGATTTCCCGCTTGGTTAAAATCTCAGATTCTGTAAAAGTTTTGACTTGCCAAAGTTTTGACTTGGACTTGGGATGTGACAAAAACTCGGGCATATTATTCTGGATGAAGTTAAAGATTTTGTTCAAATGAAGCAATTATTACACAGGACCCAAGACCATGGAGTCAAACTTGCTTGCAGCCAGACCATGACCAAAACCTCAAATACAACAGAATCATTCTATATCAACTTACCACTTTATCTTATCTTTATCCTTTGTATTAATCCAACCTTGACCTTGTTGGAAAACCCAATCCTCTGTATTAATCCATTCTTGGCACTGTAGGGAAACTCAAATGATGTACCGACCATTTCAGATTTTTAAGATCATTAGCTATGCCGTGAATGCTACATGAGATTGGTCTAGGTCAGCCATATTCACGTTAAAGGACATCAAAGAATCCTCGTGTTCATCAAATATGCATTTCCTTGCAACAACCTTATGACTGAGATGATGCAAATGTTTGTTTATATCATCAAAGAGTTTTTAGCTGGTCTCAAAGTACTTCTTTGCTGAAGCACAGTGACTATGAAGACAATTGTTTAGGTCCATTAGACTGGAACACATCTCACTTAGCAAGTGGATCTCCTGAGCCTGGTTTTGAGGGTTCCTATCCATTCTAACAGAGAGTTGATTAGCTCCAGCAGAACCGAACTCCTTTTTGCTTGGTTTGTGTGTTCCGGTATTGGGCTGTTTACCAATTTTCTGTTGCCTTTGGCTGTAGTCTGTCATTACCTAAATAATGCTCCTCCTTCAACAAAGAAGAACATGCAGAAGTGGATTGAGAAGGTGCAAGGAGGTTGTGTAGTGTGGAAGGGCGTATGCCACAAGAGAAGGGGCCTCCCAAATGCACATGCACATAAGCTGGACGGGCATCTGGAACAGAAGTGTAAGACTGCAATTAAGGAATGAAGGGTGCAAACCCAGCTGGATAAAAGAAGGCATGAGGAAGGGATGCAAAGAAATGAAGGGTGAGAGGGGACAAAAGGGTGCTTGAGGGAAGAACAGCCGTGAGGAGAAGAAGCATTCATAGCAATGATGAACACAATCAGCAGGTGAAAAAGACAAAAGGCTGCCAACATGATTCTGCCCATTCTTGAACAAAGCTTATGGGAAAAGCAAAAGGTAGACAAGAGAAATATGGAGAACAAACATGGTCAAGAGGATTAAATAAAGCACACAACAGGGAAAAAGGCTTGGACATAAGCAGGACAAAGAAGGGAAGGCATCCAAAATGCCAACAGGAACGAGAAAACGTCTCCACCATAAAGCAAGGAAATCCAGTTTCTCAAAAGGAGAGGAATTGCCAACAAACATGGAGGAGGGAAGAGAAAAAAGTGAAGGCAGGATACAGAAAAGCAAAGATGACAAAAGAAAAAGGAGTCTAACAAAGAAAGGGGCTGGAAAGGGGGAAGGTTGAAATGCATGGAGCTTGAACACCAAAACGGAAGGGGAAAGGGTGCAGGACAATGTGAAGCAACCAAAAAGCAACAGCTGAATGGGAAACACATTCAGATAAAGATCAACAATGAAAAATCAGCCTGTCCGATTCTTGAAACTGCTTTTTCTATCTTCCTCGATGATATTATGCAGATTCTTGGACGGTCCTTGAACAGGCTTGATAAATACTATACTTCTCACACTTGAACTGGTGGAAATCAGCTGAAAGGCCCAAAGTTGCCAACCAGTCAGCTGATCTATTCCTTTTCCTCTTAGTGTGGATAAAGAAGCATTCTCCAAATTTCCAGACAAGGGATTTTGCCTCCGACAAGAGATTCTAAAGCTGTCAGTTGAAGATGTTGCTCTTTTCCATACCTTTAGCAATTGTTCTAGAATCTCCAACAATTAAGTTTTTGATTTGGAGATCACTTCCAATTTTAAGACCCATGATCAGGCCCTCTATCTCACCCATAATATCAGAGTTAAAACCAGTGTACAATGTTTCATAAGCCAAATCATCACCCCTATGATCTATAACACTCACTGCTGAGGCCCTGGGATTGTTCTTAGCAGCTCCATCAAAGTTTAGTTTAACCCAACCTCTGCCTGGAGGACATCAGGAAACTGGTTCCTTGACTTACTTTGCTTTTGGTGCTCTGGTATCAAAAGCCTTTCTAATCTTGGCCAATTTCTAAGGATGAGCAGCTCACATGGATTATATTCCTAATTCTTGACCTTGTTTGGAATGGAACAACTTTGGTTATAAGCTCATATAAACTCTTACAATGTCTTCTCAAATCTGATCTTGATTTCTGAGCTTTTTATTTAAGGTCCTACTATTCCTTTTCAAGCAAATCTTCCATATGGTTATCCGTAGAGCAAGGTACCATAAGCCTTGAAGGATGTCAAGGGAAATTGAACATTTCCAAGATTCAAAGTGCTCTTTAAAATGTTGTTTGGTGATTCATTTCAGATTGAAGCTAGAAATAAAACGGTTGTGATTTTAAGAGAAATCTTTATGCAAAATAAGATGATTGGTCTCTTCAGTCTGAGATAAACAATGCGAGCAGAAGCCCATTCTTTTTGAGATGCTCCAAAGTGCAAATCATGGCATGATAGACCTATCAAAGAAAGATATTGGATTTGGGCCAAGTTTCAGAACTTGAAATCTTTCCCCAAGGAAAGGAGTCACAGCCCCCCTCAGTGGAATTGATCAGTTTATATGTCTTTTTGGTGGTACATATTCTGTTGCTCGTCTGATTGCACCTAAAAGAATCCTCCTTGATATTCCAGCTAGGCCCAGAATTTTGGAGGAGGGTGGTTAGTACAAAGAGGTACCTTTGTCAACCCCAGCCGTGGCGGGATGACTTTCCAAGATGTAGAACAACTGAAGGTCTCAACCTTTTCATTCCAATAATCGTTGACTTTGGTATGCTATTCTCTTCATGCATGCACCCTTTCAATGCTGATCTCTTAGCTGCATGCAGTTTTAGATTTACTGAAGTACGCCACTGTTGAAGTGCATCTCTGCTGAGAAGAACATGGAGTGGGCAACTAGGTAAAAACTCTTAACAAATAATTATATCAGCAAACATGTTTTCCTGAAAAAGTTGAATTTTTTATTATTTTAATAGAAGCAAATGACCAAAGCTGCTCAACGGGCTAACAATACGAAATAGGAACAGTGAGCGCCAACATATAAAAGAAACAAGGTAGTACAAGCTAACCAACAATAGTAGAGGCTTCTAGCTAACAAGGGGGCTGGATTAAAAATGGCTAAACCCTCAAGCATGCAAAAAAGAGGATGCCATGTATCACAACCATTTGAATTTTGAACAATCGAAAGATCTCTTGTAATGCTATTTCTGGGTTTTTTTTTGGATCAAGAGTGTGGTAACATTCTTTTTCTCCTAGTAGTGAAGTACTCAAGATTTCTTGAAAATAATTGGTATTTTACATTATTAAATCTCAACAAAATGCAATCAATAGGTGGAAAGTTAAAGTATTATAATTACATCATATGTTAGAAGGACATCTGAAGGGATATCATTAGTTTCCTTCACAGAGTAATTTTTCATCTTTTTAATGGTGACGAAAGATTTTGTTGTTTGAAGGGTACATTCAATTGATTGCTTTTTGCAGTTAGAGATTCTTTGAGTCCATTCATTTGTTAAAATTTTTGGTTTGATGTTGCTTGTTCTTTTTCTCTATCCTTTAGTGAAATACTTTTACTTTGGAATGACTAATAAATTCCTGGAGGTAGCTTAATTTTTGTTTGCAATTGCGATCTTGGAGTCCAAATTGATTTCGTTATTTGATGATTACTAAGTTACTTTCTGAAACTTGTTTAGTATCTTTTCAACATTGTTTGAAATATAGGCAGCTTTTGTACATTACACATATAACTTCAAAAACTTTGTGAGGTGACACATTTGCTAGGTTTTTGGGATTATGGGATATTAATTGTTCATTTTATACTTTGACACAAAACTCATAATATCTCATGCCCAAAAGTGTAAGCAAAAACTGTGAGCGCTTTGATTTAAGTTTTCAAGTTCTCAAATTATACAGAGAATTTGCTTTTAAATGAGTTTGTGGGTGGGCCTTCTATTGTGTTTTGAATCCATGATCAAATTCTGAGAGTAAAGATGCAAGAGAGACTTACAGTTAGATAGGTGTATAAATGTTGGTTTTCTTAGATCAGATTAGATAATATATTATTCAGTCAACTGTAATATTGTACTCTTTACCATTTGATGGCAGTTCATAAGAGGGATGTTTCAAGAGCAGAGGATGCTTTAGCTCTGCCTTATGGCACTGAGTCAATTGGCATGCAGAGGGACTGGAATGAGGAATTACAGTCATGTAGGGAATTCCCTCGCAAAACCATTCAAGACAGGTGCTTGTTCTATTAAATGCAGATTTTATGCAGAATTATAGGGTGTTTGTTCATTCATAATTTATTCTTGTTAGTTTCGCCTTTGGCTTAATTTATGTTCAATTTGTCTTGTGTGCAGTTGTGTTGATTGGTTCTTATATGTTATGTAACAGGATCCTGCGTGATAGAGCTCTGTATAAGGTAAGCTGTGATTTTGTTGACGCAGCAATCAAAGGTGCAAAAGGTGTCATCAGTCGATGCATACCACCAATCAACCCAACAGATCCTGAACGGTTTCATATGTAAGTATTTCTGGACTGTAAGAAGCTCCTTTTGGTTAGATTTTCACTATTTTTTAACAGAAATTGAAACAGAGCAAAAAGGTATGAACAAAGGAATTTTTTAATAAGAATGAACCAGTTCACTAGAAAAGTACATGTTGAGAAATAAAAGGGTAAATGCATTGAATTTCTTTTTTAGGGAAGTCAAATAGAGCTTGAGAAATTTGACTGTCTAAATTATGTTGTATTGCTAAATTAAAGCCAATGGGCTCACCAGAAAAGGTTACCCTTATTTAATTTAGGGGTCTCTCAAAAGGAAAGAAGGTTTTCAGGGCCAGGTAACTGAATTACAAAATCACAAATTTCTCTGAAATCAGTCCCCATCAAATGAGGAGTTCACCAAAAATGTTATCCCAAGAACTTTGTCCTTTCTTCAAAGTCATGGGCAGTACCAAAATCTGCAACTAGCACACTCAAACTTGGGGCATTTTTTAACTTCTTTCAAACTGGGGGAGAAAAAGGAAAAATAGAATCACATATGAATACATGTACCATCTATTCAGCATTCGTTCCTTCCTAAATATGATATGAATGTTTTTTAGTGCATGGCCTCTGAGCCCCACCGGAGATTTTTGTATCCACTTTATCTTTCTTCCCATTCTGAAAAGAAGATTCTTCTGACAAAGAATGTGACAAAAGACATTTAATCTATGCTCATATTTTTCGTACATCTCTGTGCGCACTTGATTTGATTAGTTTCTTAAACATTTATTAACCAAGTATGTGAAATTCTTGAAGATAAAGTGAGTTCTTCTCATTCTGAAAAGAAGATTCTTCTGACAAAGAATGTGACAAAAGACATTTAATCTATGCTCATATTTTTCGTACATCTCTGTGCGCACTTGATTTGATTAGTTTCTTAAACATTTATTAACCAAGTATGTGAAATTCTTGAAGATAAAGTGAGTTCTAATAGAGCCAAAAAGGAGATATCATGTAGAGCTCTTAGGCCTGAGTCTTCCCAATACATTTCATACTGTACTAAGGTCTAAAACAATTAAGACAAATACTGGGAGAAGAAAAAAATTGGATTGTATCTTATGTTACATCGTCTTACTCAAATCCAGAATCCTCAATTCTCCTCATGAACCTTTTAGCCAAATCATGTATGTATACTTACCAGATGTATTCATTTCAGAATATTGCTTCATACATAAAAGGTGACCCCATGTGTCTTGGGCTGAAGATCTCAATGGTTCAACCCATAGCAGCAAAAATCGTTCAAGGAAAAAATCGGCAAACCAAAAGTTCAGGATTTTTTGAAAAAATCGGGAAAAAATCAGATTTAAAAAAAAACGTAAAACATTGTAGAAAAAGAGACAAATGCTACTATTTTTTGAAATGTAAGGTAATTTCCATAGCATATAGATATAGAGAGCAAATACAAATAGAGATTTTAACCCATGAATTGTAGAAAGCTTGCATGTTGTTTATCAAGTTTATGTTTGTTGAGGTTAAAGGGATCTGTTTCTTGCTTAGGTTGTGAACTAAAGATTGGTTGGAGCACCTCATACAATAGAGTAATGTATATGTGAGATATGGAATCAATTGTAATGTAAAATCTTTGCAGAAATGACATTTGAGAAAAGTGGAAAAGGCTAGTGTATGAAGGAGTCATAAATGATAAAAGTGATCAAAAGCTTTGAGGAGGCAATGACATGAATGAAATAAAGTGGAGGATGAAAAAGTAAGTGTGATAAAATAAAGGATTTACTAAGGGTTAAAATCTTAGGTAACTACTCTTTAAAGCTGTGCAAGCTTGAAATCAGAGACAGTGCATTACCAGTCCAAGAGAATGGTTAAAATCTTAGGTAGATACTCTTTAAAGCTCTGCAAGCTTGCAATCAGAGAATGGAGTTTGAATTCAGGGTAATGCACTATCCCTGATTTCAAGCTTACAAAATGATGTCTTTGAATTACAAACATAATCTGCATGCTTGGCATAAAAATGGGTGTGGGATTGAAATCCTTCAAGAGCTATTTTATAAGTTTTGAACATTTAGTGAAATTCTTTTTAATAATCTCTATGTAAATTAAAGTGCCTCTAGGCTATGCAGGTTATAGATTTAGTATTAGACATTTACATACTTTCATTTCATTGCTACAGTCATCATCAATGAGGAACCTCATCGTTTTTCATTTTGGAGTAGTATGTAATGTCCCCTTCTCAGTAGCCACCTTGAGGATCGTTTAGCCTTTATTTATTCCTGAAGGCTAAACGGAGAATTAAGGGAATAATTATTAAATTAATTATTTATAAAGTTATTTCAATAAATTAAAATCATAAGATAACTGTATATTTAATTAATTTAATAAAGGGACTAAAATAAAATATTATATCATAAAGTCACTTTAGGGAATAAAATAATAACATTTCTAGAAGCTTCCTAGAAGTCATTGAGAAATCTTTATAAGGAGCTGTTGGCTTAGCATTTGGGCATGTCTTGGATTATACTTATCATACCGGTTTTTGAATGCTTTGCTTGTTCGAGGGTTTGAAGGCTCTAGGATACTAGGTTCGGTTGTGAAAGATCAACCCTAGTTGGATATTGTGGAGGAATCCATCTAGGGTTTCTACAAGTGCTTCATTGCAAGGGTCATTAAGTGGTATCAAAGCTCAGTTATCCTGCCAACCTTTCAGGTAATTGGTCTTTATTTCAGCTAATCAACTGTAGATCAAAATTTCAGTTTGGTGTTACATGGCTACTGTTGGTGATCTAATGAATGTTAGGCTTGAATCATTGAAGCAAAATCAAATCTCGATGGAAAAGGGTTTGAATACAGAATAGGAGGCTACTAAAGTTTTCTACGAAAGGCTGAAAATCATTGGTAAACAGTTGAAACACTTACCTGAAGCTAAAGTTGCTCTTCTTAGCAAGTTGGAAGAAGCTAAAGAATATCTATCCAAGGCTAGTTAATCACCCTCTCAAGCGATGTGTACAACTCTGACTCCATTGGTGCGATCATTAGGATAGGAAAAAGCAATGAGACATTGGGATGAGGAGATAAGATTGGCAGTTGTCACTTGCATAAGTGAAATTATGAGGATTTTAGCTCTTGAAGAACCTTATGATAATGACAAAATGAGAGAAGTCATGCAGTTGATTATTGAAAGCTTTAATGGGTTAGGTGACATCAAAAGCCCTACTTTCAATAAGAGGGTCAAAATTCTAGAATTGATGGCAAAGGTACGGTCATGTGTTATCATGTTTGATTATGATGGCCTTATTCTCCAATTATTCAATTGCTTCATTACCAGAATCAGGAAACATCATTCAGATAGTGTGAAGACAAGTATGTTTTGTATCTTGTCCCTAATCCTTGTTGAAGATGAAGATGTTTGCAAATAGTTACTTACAATTAGATTTGTTAGCCATTTGGAGAAGAGAGCAGCATGTGTCGACTGCAGCATATGATCTTACAAAAAGATTGGTTGAGCAGAAAATTGAGAAGTTCAGGGAACAATTGAATGCAGAAGAGTTAATCTCATTTGGCCTATCAGTTCCATCTTCTCTACATGAAGATAGCATGCCATCATCCAGTGGATCATCTAAGTTGGATGATGAGATCAAAGCACAAATTGAGCCGTCTTGTGTTTTGACACCTAATCAGGGCATATGATGTTTCTACAGATGATATTAATGCTGACCTAATTCCAAATCAGGATATGTGCATGGATGACATCACCAAAGAAAACAATTGTGTATCTCAAGCACTTCCAAAACAATCTAATGCTTCCTTGGGTAAAACAAAGGTTGTTCGTAAACCTAAAAGTTCGCACAACTTGGAGAACCAGTTGAAGGCGAGTGAGGATGAGAACCTGTCCCATAGGTCTTCTTTTGGTCTCGTGGACGTTAAAAGTCTTCTATTCTATTCTATTCTCATCATGATAAAATGCACAAACTAATTGAGAATCAGCTTTGGATGGTTCAACTGGAAAGAATACAACATGGAATATAAGCAAAATCCCCAAAGAAAACAGTTGTGTATCTCAAGCACTTCCAAAACAATCTAATGCTTCCTCGGGTAAAGCAAAGGTTGTTTGTAAACCTAAAAGTTCGCATAGCTTGGAGAACCAGTTGAAGGTGAGTGAGGATGAGATTGTGGCAGCATTGTCTCATCATGATAAAATGCACAAATTGATTGAGAATCAGCTTTGGATGGTTCAACTGGAAAGAAGACAACAGGGGATATAAGCAGAATCTTCTCATGACAATCTTTAGGGTATCAAAGAAGGTTTGGGAACAATGAAGTCAAATTATTTACATCTTTCATATTGTGATCACCTTTTCAACCTCATTGAGATCTATTCAGATGCTTTGAGAAGGAAAGAAGATGAAGTTGATAAGCTTTCTCACAAGCTTAAGGTTTGCAGCGATTCCTTGATGAGTACTCAGATAGCCCTTCAGGAATCTGAGATTCATGTTGATGAGCTTTGCTTAGAGTTGAGCTTGGCTTGATGTTCGTCATGTTCAACAAAGACTCAGTCATCTATGGCAACTAGGGCACATGTTGAAGATAGTAGCATGAGATCTCCTAGCATTCACACTCGGGATATAGGTTTAGAGCCTCTTGTGTTGGTTAAGCATGAGGAGTCAGTTGGTGATGGATGCATCACTCTTGATCTTGAGAGGTATATGCTCGAGTTTCCAGTTGGATTTAGTCTATGGTTTGGAGATAGACATGTTGGTAGCAATATCCCAGCGCCATCCTCATGGCTTTTAACTCCTACTTCATTGATTGATGGCTGTCCTACTTTGCTGGTTAGAGTTTTGTCAAGATACACTTTGAGGGCTGTCGCTGTTGGTATTGATAGGAGTAGTTGGGATTGCCACCTTGGAGTTAGAGGACAAATTGATGATGAGTTCTTTTCATCCTTTGACAGTCGTACCACGTTGGGCTCCATCATGGACATGATTCACAGGTTACATGGTACCGTTCTGCTTTATACCAGCAACCTGTTTGAGGTTGGCATGTACCTCTATGCACCTATGTTGGGCATTGTTCACATCTTCAGGAGACCACTCAGGGTGGAATGGATTGTTGATGGTACAGACACATCAGTCTTGGTTGCAAGGTCAAGCGTCATTGGAGATTTGAGCACAAGGCTGTCCATCGATACTTTAGAGATTGACATTGGTCAGTCTTATCAGAAGAAGATGGTTTCTTCTAGGTCTTGTACGTTGGACCTTGGTATTGTTCCAGCCCCTTTTAGGAGATTGATGGCATTCATGATGGTACTCTTCTTCCTCCTAAAAGCAAATCAGGATACTTGCAGTTGCTTTTTGATAGAGGTCTCCTTTGACAAGGTTGCAAAGGACAATGTTGATGTTGTTGCAAGACCAACTCATCTTGTTGTGAGTTGCGAGTCTTCTTCTAATGATGGTAGTGTAGGGTGGAGTACACATGACTACTCTAGTATTCCATTGGTGCAAACAAGGGAGTTTCACCTCGATTGCATTACGAGGTGTTCTCATCAGTTTTCTTTCAGCCACATACATAGGATTTGATTATGTCTTGGAGGAAACAAAGAGATGGGTTGAATAAGAGGTGTTCGGGTTAACTCTCGTACGATATTTTTCGAATTCAGGTGATGAGTCCAAGTTTGGCAAGTCTCTCACTTTGTTCTCTCCAGTTGGTTGCTTCCAAAAGCAGGGGTTTGAGATTTGGTTCGATTGGACTCTAGGGGTTATCAGAGTGGCACAACAAAATTCAGTTGGTGTTGAGTTTGGAGGACTTCTAGTTTGTTCATGGGATCCAGGTGGACTTTGCTTATGGATGGTGTGGATGCCCGATGTACATTACCGCAGTTCTTGGGTAGCAGAGTTATTTTTCAGAGAGATTATCAGGATGTATGGGCTACCAAGGTTCTTAGTCGGTGACAAAGATAGTAGATTCTTGAGTGCCTTTTGGCAAAGGCTTTTTAGATGGGCAGGTACTGAGTTGACCCCATCTATGGACTTGGCTTCTAGGGCTAAGTATTGGATTTAGGGGAACCGAGACATCTTGCAATGACTCCAAGATAATTTGTAGGTGGAACAAAATCAGCAAAGGACATATGTTGATAGGCAAAGGGTTGAGCACAGTTATGAGATTAGAGACTTGGTCTACCTCCGGTTGCAAAACTACAGGCAGTCATCTTTGAAGAAGAGTAGTGCGGGGAAACTCAAGCCTCAATTTTATGGACCCTACAAGATCATCAGGCATGTTGGGGAGGTAACCTATGAGTTGGAGCTGCCAGAGAGCAGTAAGAAAGACAGTCTATTTCATGTTTCGTGGCTCAAGAAGGCACTTGGACAACGGGTTACTTCTTTATTGGAGCTGCCACCGTTGGATGAGGAGGGACGTTTGGTCCTAATTCTTGAGGAGATAATTGATACCCAGGAGAAGAGATCGAGGAACATGGTGGTTAAGAGGTATTTGGTTAGATGGAGAGGTCTACCAGGAGAGGATGCCATGTGGGAAGAAGAATAGATTCTACAACATCCCAGTTTGCAATTGCTTGGGGACAAGCAATTTCGGAAGGGAGGACTGTAATGTCCCCTTCTCGGTAGCCACCTTGAGGATCGTTTAACCTTTATTTATTCCCGAAGGCTAAAAGGAGAATTAAGGGAATAATTATTAAATTAATTATTTATAAAGTTATTTCAATAAATTAAAACCATAAGATAACTTTATATTTAATTAATTTAATAAAGTGACTAAAATAAAATATTATATCATAAAGTCACTTTAGAGAATAAAAAAATAATATTTTTAGAAGCTTCCCGGAAGTCATTTTGAAATCTTTATAAGGAGTTGTTGGCTTAGCATTTGGGCATGTCTTGGATTATTCTATTCATACCAGTTTGGTAAAAGCTTGAATGCTTTGCTTGTTCGAGGGTTTGAAAACTCTAAGATACCAGGTTCGGTTGTGAAAGATAAACCCTAGCTGGAGATTGTGGAGGAATCCATATAGGGTTTCTACAGGTGCTTCATTGCAAGGGTCATTACATAGTACCAACCTTGGACATTTTGCAAGAGTTAGCTAAAAAACTAGACCAAAACATGATAATCCAACAACTTGACAGGGGAAGACTATAATTGATTTGACTTGACATTGAAATGATGATTAATCTATGACATAAAGAGAGATAAAATAGTATGATCATTGATTATTGTATAGGTACCACAAATGGTTTTTTTGGGGACCTTGGTACAAACTTGGGCCATATGAGGACTTCAAAATCTTTGGGGAAAATTCAATCAATGTTTTATCTAAGGGAAATAGAGTCAAGCCTATCACCTAACATCTAAACATACAACAAACTTAAAATGATACAATAAAGTTATTTACAATTTGGACTGATTTGGTGTAGATTGCTCATTCTTTGTGCAAGTTTCATATGTATAGTTTTGACTAACTTGGTCATCAAAGTTAGCTTCTGAAGTTTTCTTGGCATGGAGGTGGTAAATGCTATAATCATTTATAAGGTCACCTTACATAGGCACAACTAGTGAAAATGGTTGGAATTGCTTATTTTGAATAATGAAGAATCCCTTGCTTTATTTTATTGTGGTTTACTTTATTGGAGGGCATATTGACAAGACTGCAATCTTAAAGTTCAAAGCATAAAGGAACTTGTCCGCACGTGTATGTAGGGCAGACTGCAAAGTCGACGCCGATCACCCTTAACTTATTGTGACCTTGACTTATAGCAAAAAACACACCAAATTTATGGTTTTTAAACACCAGAGTTGTTAGCTCGATTTGTGACGATTTTTTCATGATTTTTAATGCGAAAAAAATCACGATTTTCAATGATTTTTTGCCAGTCAACAGTTTGCAAAAATCTTGAAAAAATTGGGGAAAAAATTGGCATCCTCGGATTTTTTAAAAATCGCAAAAATCGTGATTTTAAAGGATTTTTGCTTCTATGGTTCCACCCACCACTCACAAAAATAGAAAATGCAGGCTACTAATGAGAGTCAAATGCAGACTACTAATGAGAGTCAAATGCAGATTCTGAGAACAAGGGAAAATGAAACATCAAAGAACAGTCATGTATGATAGATGGTCATGTTCTATTATACAAAAACTAGCCCCTGAAATATGCCTACAAAAATCATAGATTCATCCTCTCCTCACATAACAAAAATAGAAATCTCCATTAAGTTGAGATACACAACCTGAAACTTGAAAGTGCGCATGCATACTACATAGACTGATAAATATAAGCTCAAAACTTCCATCAACAATATAAACCCCTCAATATTAGTCGACCAACAACATGAAATCTTCAAACCCAAAATATGCAAGAATACGGTGGCCAATGTTCACTGTGAAAATGCCCTCCAATCTGAGTGATAACCTCAATCTCCAATGTGCAAGAAATGTATTTCGTTACTCCACAAATTTGTCTCCATAGGAGACCCACAAATTTGGAACAACTGCGTTATCGTGCAAGTGCGAATCCTAGATGAATTCGCCTAAATCCAGCTAGGGTGGAATCTTTCATCACCAAAACTAGATACCTGTAGGAATTCCCACCTAGGGTTTCAGACTCCGAAGAGCTCCACCACATACCAAACAAAATAATAATAATCGAGCATATTCACAAATGAGCTGTTGCATCCTTTTTATAACTTCTTTTAGTTTTCTTGCCAAAACTTATTAGCGCTTTATTATAAAGTGACTTTATTAAAATGTCTGTTAAATATTCCTTGGAGTCATTTTATTTCGCCTCATTAATATAATTATTTAATATTACCTTATTTAATGCACTTTTCGCCAAGCAACATTAAATAATTAAATTAATTAATGTCCGTGAGGCGGGTTGGAGAACGGGGACATGAGGTGGGTTGGAGAACGAGGACATTACAATAAGCACTTGTAACACAATTTGATTTCATCTACATGTGTTGCACCTTTTCTTCATTGCACCTGTTAGAATCATGAATCCTGTTGTACCCAATGTTATTGTCTAGTATACAGGCATTGTTATGGGGTTTTGGTATGTGGGTTTGGCAATTTATTTTGAGGGATTATGTTTGTCCATGCAAAAAAAAATTAGAAATCACAAATATATACATATTTGCAGCCTAAAAACTAGAATTAAGTTCAAAATGACATAATATAAAATAAACCACCATAAAAAATAAAAATACTACTTCAATGTCAATTAGTCAAACTTGAATGTCATGATAGTATTCATTGTTTAAAATAATAATATTAGCAATCAACATCATATGGGTTTACAAGAAGATCATAATCATCATTGACATTACATGATGTTGGTAGATTAGAAGAACCACATGTATTGCTATTGATACTCATGCTAAAATAATGCTCACTGTTTGACTTCTCTGACAAATAAAGTACATTGGGAAGTGGAAGTATCAAAATTAGTATGCTTTAGCTCTATATCCCACAAATTCATGTCTCTCGTTGTCATTTTGTTTGTGCAAAGAAGGCATAAGTTGTAATGCACATACACTAAGTACTTTGCTTTTCTTGAGGTCCTATTTTTGTGTTTCCTAGTAAAAGATAGTCTAAAATGATTTAAAAAAAATTAAAAACATGCATTTTAATGAGTGGGTTTGCTATAGGTACTCTCAGATTCTTTTGGGTTCATCCAAGACAAACCATAGTCTTTCATGCCGTGGAGGAATCCTATGTCAAATTGACTTGAATCCTAACTAGGTAGGAACCAAATCTAGATCCGAGCAATGCGAGGGACAAATCAGTAACATTGCTTCCACCCAAAGATCATTGCAATCCCTCTAGTGGATAATAGCCCATTCCTTCAAAATTGCTAAGTTACCCAAGTAAATGTTAGTGTCTAGACCTATATGAATTGCATAAATGGGAATTGTTTGCCATTGGTGACCTCTAGAGACTCATTATCCACTAGTGAGGCTATGATTACCTTCATTCCTTGCCAAAAATTAATTTTGTATTATCTTGGGGGATGTCTCTTCCATATATTTTTAGATTTTCTAATTTATCTTGAGGGGCCTCATTATTGTGGTGATTATTATTATTGCTTCTTAATAAATAACCTTTGGGTTGGTGAATGTTGTTGGCTTAGATATTCCAAGGATTTTATCATTACTGGCACTCCTGTGCTATCAACACTCTCACCTTGCTTGACATTTAATATTCTTATTCCATTAATTTATTATTTCAAGGTTTCATCTTATAGCATATGTTTTCAACCAGGTGAAGTTCCTTTCAGAGTTACAGAGATGAAACATAGGATAAGAGGCTCACCAATATTTCCTTTCACAATAATCATAAGCATTGTGTTCTATATTGAAAGCTAAGAAAGGAGCACTTAAACTATCTCTGCTAATGGTTACTCTCAATTCGGATTTAATCCAACGTCTGGCCATAATATTCTGACATGGTCCAATTAGTTTGAATTTTAAGAAAACAAATAGGTTTCAGGAGTTTAAGAAAAAGAATATATATATATATATATATCTCAACTTAGACAAATTAAAAACATATTATAGAGGGAGATAGAGTTTCGACTCTAGCAAGGATGTACAAAGCACAAAACAATTTCGACGACAACTTGGCTAACATTCAGTTTCAAAGAAGAATAAACAGAGTGATTCGAAACAAGATTGTTCATTATACATTTCAATTTATGAAAGCTTCTTCTAAATCGAATTCTATTAGACTTCCAACTCGTTGAGAATTTCATTGAGATTACATCCTATACATGTTAATTATCTGTTCGAATCCATTCTATCGATGCAAGGTTTAACAATTTATAAATTTCTTTTACGTGCCTGATTGAGTAATTCAAAAAACTCGATGAAGCTCTGCTTTGGATTCTCCCAGCGAATGATATTGAAGACTCAGACTTCAACCACGTTTTTCACCTTGCTCGACAACGAAAGGCAAAGATCACCACCGCCAAAATTTTCCTTTAAGGAAGAATAGAGAGGGATTGATGGAAAAGTCTGACAAGTTATGTGTGGAACGAGTATGATGCCAAAACCAGATGATAAAGGTCTTAGAAAAGGGTGAGTAAGATTCACAATGGAAGCCAATGGCGAATGCAGAGAAATCGAGCCCGAGTAAAGGAAGTGAGAAAAGTGAATGAAAATGAGAGCCCTCGATAATAAGGAGAATCCTTTATGAAACCTCCATTCAAGGATTCTAGAGCCCGTGGTTGCATGACTACTCTCTTGGCCGTTTCTCCTAAAGGCACGATGGTAAGATGGCGAGGAACTACTGCCTTCCAAACCACCGGCGACTCCCATCTTCTATTCAATTAATTTTTGACTTTAAGCCTTACTTATGCTTTTATATTTAGATCGATGGCATTAGAATTATAGTTATTATTGTTAATTTAATATTTTATAACCATTGCAATCTCCTAAGACATATTCCGAGAATTGGTTTGCTCAACTCCAAAAGGAGATTTTTAATAAATAATTTGAATTAACTTGTTTAGCAATAATTATATTGAATTACCTATGGCCAAGGTTATGACTTCAATACAATTGTCTTACACTGACTCAAGGTTTGATGATAAAATTGATCCTTTGTTAACCACATCCTCTCCTCGATGATATTTCCCTTTCCTGTCGAGTATTGACGATCTTGCAACCACTTGACAAAAAGATTAGGGTTAGACCATTCTCGACATATATATATATATATGTTCAAATATAATCTCATCATCACATACATTTTCGCATATAAAAGAAAATCATTCACATTTATGATTATGACATATAAAACAATTATTTTATCCTCAATTTCACATTCACATGAAAAGCAGCTACTTGCAACTAACATAACGACCATAATTCCATTGTCATAAACATTTTTAAGTTAGAGGGGATGTAACAAATTGTATAACTCAATTATACAACCATAATTTGGCTTCCTTACACAATGGGAGGCAAAATACAAGCACAACAACTAAGACAAAAATGCAGAGAACACAAAAATAGTAAAAATCAAGCTAACGTAATTAAATCAAACAAAATGACGAAATGAACAAAGGAAAAAAGAAGTATAAGAAAACCTCCGCATGGTTGCAAAGCTTGTAAACTTATAACTCGGACAAGAAAGAAGGTTTGGACTTCTCTTGAGCTTGCCACGAATGGTCAAGCCTCTATTCACCTTTTGGTTTCCACATAATAGAAATGTGTTTTGCTCCTATTCTAAGTGTGTCTAGAAATAGAGTAAAAAAGTAAAAATGTTAGGAATATTACTCCTAGGACTACAAGAAGCCATAAACTAGTATGTATGAGTGTCAAAAGAGATTACAAACCCAACAAGTGCCAACAACACCAGAGAGTTCATAAATGCTTTTAGAAAATGGAAACAAATAGCAAGGCTTGAACACAATCATCTCACACCATAAATGGAGGTGAAAACCTGTAAAACTGTAAACACCATAAGCACAATGTCCTCAAAGGTGCAATAATGTCAAGGAAGCCCGTTTTGAAGTTTTGATAAGGTTATTGGTAGTAAATCATAAAGAAGCTGGAAACAAGAGAATGCTTGCCTAAAAGTGTAATAAGCTTGAATGCTTGAAAGAATCAATTCTTGAATTCAAAATGAAAACCAAAATGGAAGATGAGTAGGCATGAAGCTCAAAATAGTGGTTAGGATATGTTCTAGGTCGGTTACCAAACTTGATCAGTGAAAGAAAGTTAGCAAGATTAAAGATAAATGACTGCTGTATGTCTGAAAAGTTAGTGGATACTAGTGTGTCATGAGGACATCTGTGCATCATGCTAGCGAACATTCGTGTGTCGCGCTAGTGGCACTGTGCCAGGTCATCAAAATGCTTGACGGTCAGCACAACACAAGATAAATGCAAAAGTAACATTGGTTAACACCTTAACACAAAGAAGGAGAAAAACACACAAAAACACAAAATACAAGTTGGCAGTGAGGGTGGGAAAGGCCAAAGCAAGGTTAAATGAGCCTAAGATCACACTAGCGGTTATGAACACTAAAGTGAGCCCAAAACATAGCATGATAATTGCAAGGGTGTTCAATTTCCAACATTGTAGGATCTACATATTTCTATAATATATGGTCTTCCACATGGACACAACCATGTACACCCTCCATTAATTTTATGATCACACCTATCCTTGCCCTACCTTCACAATTTTAAGAAAGCTCTTAAAACTGCTCTGATATTATATTGATCCTTAAACTCTGAAATTCAAATGTAGGGCTCACTAGAATGTGAAATACTGCTGTTCTGGTTGTATAAAAACAAATGACAGCAATTTAGAGGAATAAGCTGTTATCTGTTTGTGAATTATTTATAATAAGTTGTTAAATAAGACAGCATTAGCATAACCCTCTTCAACCTTTAGTCCTAACTCTGCTAATTGTTTTGTCAAGGACCTCAAGAAATCTGTGCACTTGATGCTTTTGACCTGAATCATTTGTTTAGCTAACTAAAGATTTCTTTTGGAAATTTTCACAGAAAGAAATGGTGCAATTCAAAATATGCTATGTCAAGCTTTACTATTGATTTCTCTTTATCATATCCTATCTGCATTTTTGTTTCGTTAACATTATGCTATTAAGTAGGTTTAGGCTCAGTCTCACTGACTATTCTCCACACATTATTATGCATTAATTGTACTTGTACTTTCATTTGCCAGGTATGGACATTGTTGTAAATTTCCTTTTTTAGTTGCCATTTTAGTTTAACCTAAAAGAAGGTTACTTTTGTTTTAAATGTTTCTCTGTCAACTCCGTCTGCTTCCTTTCCTGGTATATTTGTCAACGATGGATGTACTCTTCAATTTATGCACTAACTTGAATTTCAGTGTTCAGTATGTTCTGGGATAGAGATAGATGGTTGACTACTTCCTGGAATCTTAGCTATCTAATTTTTTCTTTTTTAACTGGATGGCCAAGGATCTGACAGTAACCTCAAAATATGCTTTTGCAGTTCTTTTCATGTAGTGTCTATGAAAAACCCCAATAATTTTGTATGGCAAAACCCAAGAAATAACATAAAAGGTTCAATAACAGATTCTGTCTTGATACTTTGTCATGTTAATTTATAATTGCAAACTTGTTATATGATCAGCAACAAGAGCCATGGTTTTAAATCTTAGTAAAATTCTGTGCCTTCATTATGACTCTTGTTAGTCAATTTATTTGAATTATTTATCAATATGGATAAATCTTAAACCACAAACAGTTTTTGGAGACACAATATTATCAGGCAACTTTGACACTGAAGGTAACAATAAGTTTACAGACAATCATTGGGAATAACCTGCTTGGACTGTTTCTCCTCCCATATATGTCATAACTTTCTTTACCCATATGTAATGGTACTAGGATGGTATTTTGAGTACCTATTCTAGAAATTATGTCTGCACTGTCAAGACTCTGAATAACTTTATTCATTCTTCTCTCAAACTGCATGAATGATATGGCAGCAAGTTGCAACTGAGGAACTATCAATATGACAGGGTCAGAGCGACTTAATTGATCTTCAGCTGTATGTGTATGTTGTATTGGCATATTCATTGACACTGATTGGTAAATTGAGTGTTCAATCTCTAATGTTGGCAGTTTGGCATTGGTCTTGTTCTGGTTTCTCATCTGTACTGTAAGCTAATGTTGTTTTGATACATTTAAGGTATTTATTTTTTATCATTAAATAAATCCTTTGGTTGAGGGCCTAAAGGTGGCCTATTGTTATGTTAAGCCTTCTATTGAGCACACTTATTAATTTCTCTTTGTCAAGTACCGCCCACTGGAAGCACTATCCCTGGTAGTATCTGTACAACTCAAATGGGAGTTCTGGGTACATGAAAGATTGTAAATAGATGTATAACTGCAATTTTTTAAGCGGAAATGTAGTTTATTTGAAGGGAGCCAAGAAAATATCGAAGAGTTGTCAAGGATAATTTATAGCAACACCAAATTTTATGACTGGTCCACTCAAGGTCTTCTCACTCAGAGTTAAATAATGTGTTAGGTATTCCTTCACATTGGCCATGGAAGATAGCATTTTGTTACAAGTTCCCTAGATTATTGCTTATGCCAAAGATTTTATTATGTTAGATATTTGTCTCTGCAAGCTAATCTATTTTGGAGCACAACCGAAAAGAGGCAGGGATACAGGGCCTCCTACATGACCATCAATTCAAACTTATATTTTCCTATATGGAGTACGGGTTGCATTATGTCAAGGAGTTATTCTAGCTAGGTATTTATCCTAGATGCAAATGTTGTAAAGCAAGTCTGTAAATGATCATAAACTTAGGCAAGACCTTTTATAACCTTGGTAGGGACCTGAACCACTTGCAATTTTGGAAAACCTCCTCCACTTTTTCTCAAGATGAGCTTCCACATGTGAGAAGGGGTATTTAATGAGACTGCTGACTGTCTGGAAAAGGCTGCGATTCAGCATGACCTTTGTAATGGAAGAAACTTAAAAGGAATCGTTCAGGCGAATTAAGAAGATTAATGACAGGAATGTGTCCCTATCAAGTTTTTACTCTTGAATGAAACCCTAAATCATGGGTTCCACTGGGAAAAATCCAGCAATTAACAACTAGAAATTGAGAACTGAAGTTGAATTTTGGAGCTGTGTCTGCTGTTTGGAGAACTTGAATGACTGATTCATAAATTATTAAATTGTGATGCATGGAGGGTATTTGATACATGCTGCAATAACAGATATGGTCAGGGCATTAAGTTTTTAAATGAGGGAAAAGAGATTTGAAGGGATAGCAATATTGTATGTCGATCTGAGCTGTCCAGGTTGCAGCACTCATTCCATGTTGATTTTAAATGGCAAACCATTGCTTTTGTCTTAGCAGGACTGACATAAAGGAAATTCATTATCGATCAATTTGGCATTAATGATATTAAGGAATGCTATCCCTAATACCTGGTGGTTTAATAGGAGAGGATTTATCGATTGGATGCAGCAACAAGCAGCTCCCTGAACATGGGTGGCCAAGGTATCCCCTCTTGAACTCCCTTATCCTGCAAATAATATTATCCAGTCTTTAGACTTAAGGAAATTTCAGCAGGACAATGTGCCTTGCAGAAAATCTACTGTGGCCCTTGTGAAGCAAGATGAAAAAGGTTTTTGTTTCTTTCTGCCTAGTACAGTTGCATGATTAGAATATATGGATTTAAAGCAGAAAATGAGCTGTTTCATAGAAGTTCCTGCTTAAAGCGTTGCTAAGAAATATTGTACCATTCCTCCCATTGGTCTCGAATGCTATTTCATTTTGAAGTGTTCTAAAAAAGTGCAACAGTAGAGATTATCCAGTATTAACAAGAAGGCATTGAAAATGGTAAATTGGTCATGTGGCCAGACAATTGTGATTCAAGATGAATGACAGTTGCTGTTTGTGGCCTAAGCAAGAAGTAGTGGTCCTTCATGGACGAATGCGAGGATGTATTTCTTTTAATTTTACTTTGTGAGCTTTCTCTAAGTTGTCCTTTGCAATCTATATTCAGAACTTTTCAGCTTCTTCTCTTATCCTGTAGCGGTCTCTTACTCAACACTCCCAACTTTGTTGCACAGCTTTCTTCCCTGTTTGTTTTGTAACCAGGACCTCATCAGTTTTCAGTATTGAACAACCTCGAGGTCTGTGGTAACTGCACTTTCATCTTGCTTATACCCCCAGCCAAATTTAAATATGATCTCCCAGATACTTGTTGTGAGTGGCTATCTTCTTCCTGAAACTGGGAGGAGAGTTCTTCAAGGCATTGGCACTGCTTATGTCTTTTTACCTCACTCAGTTTTTGAATACACGGACATTTTGATCTGGATGTATAATATACAACTAAAACTCCATTTATGATTTCTATCTCAAGAAGCTAAGCCGTAAACTTGACTAATTGTTTGTTGATTGCAATAGCTTGTTTGAGGCTAGTATTCAAAACAGTCAGTCACTCTTTAAACTTCGGGCGATGCTAATTTGCCTTGAGTAAGACTTATACAAAGAGAGTCGTGCTCAATGGAAATCAAATCATCCTTAAAGTGAAGTGGACACAGAAATCAGTACATTCTACAGAGTTTTGAGTGACCCAGAGTCCCAATTGGTACCTCCAATACTTCTTTCAGTACTCTTGAACAAGAAATTCACAATAGAGAACAATAAATCAAAGTGATAATATCAATGGAGAATGAATCAATAAATCATTCACCCTGTCAGTGGGAAAAATGTGTTGTTTGTCAACTTGGGTTGGGGTGACGTCAAGTTAAAAGGGGATGCTTCCTTTTTCTGGTCGTTTGGGGATTCCCTGGTGTCCCTTGGCTGTTCCAGGTACTTCAGGGTGTTCCCCACATCAAACACATAAAAAGAGAAAAAGTCCTAAAGGGGTCAGCCGAGGTCTGCCCAAACCCCCTGAAAAAATCCATGACCATGACACATCAAAAGTGAGGAAGAGGAAGAGGAGCATAATACCTATTTAATATTTAGCTATTTACTATGAATGACAACATTTTTTTTTCAGGCATCTCTCAACATAAATCATGTTTCATATTACTTTTTGTTTTGTAAACACAGAGATAATGGACCCTGAAGAATGCACATTTTATGTAATTCATAGTTTCAGCAGTTATACTTTTCACTTGTCAATGGATGATGGTGTCAGTAGGTTAGCTTAATCAACTATAGATGGATTTTGATTTGTAGAATCCCGATTCATGGACACAGGAACAGGAGATTATATTTCTGCTTTTTTCTAATAATCTTTAAAATAGATGTAAATATTTGCCGTTCAAAAAAGATGTAACATGCTGGACCTGCGGTAGAATAATGTGGCTTAATGTAGTAGCTATTAAGCATAAAACTATTTCATCTAATCAAATTGAAGAGCAGATATATATGTGGCTATGATAAGAATGTGTCTATTACTGCCCTATTATCATTTTCATATATAAATATTGCAGTTTCATGTAGTATTCTTATACTCTATTCAATTCATATTACTCCAGGTATGTTCACAACAACATATTCTTTAGCTTTGCTGTTGATGCCGACTTCACACAAATGCAGCAATCATATGAGCAGAAGACAAGTTTGGACAACGCTAGGGCGTTAGGGGAGGATGAAGGTAATAGGTGTGATGCTTTGGCAGATGAAAAGCATGTCAACAATGTTGAAAGTCCAAAGGGTGACACCTTATTGAATAAAAAAGTTTCAGATGTCTTAGTGGATGAGGTGAAGGAACCTGAAAGTGAGGAAACAGGATTGGAAGAGCTTGAAGCCAAAGAGGAAACTGATCCTGACGTGGGGCTTTTAGAGAATGACACTTCACAATTGATTGATAGTGAGCAGGCAACGTATGCTTCGGCAAATAATGATTTAAAGGGAACAAAGGCATACAATAATGCAGATATTTCAGGGCTCTACACTTTAGCCATGGCAATCGTTGATTACAGAGGTCACAGAGTTGTTGCACAGGTGAGAGTTTCTTCATGTATTAGTATTATTTGATAGTATACTTCTTCTCTTACATTATTAGTTCATAACTGCAAAATTGTAGTTATATGTTCTTATCATGGATTGTTGGGAACCATTTAGTTGATGGTGGTGTTGATTGGACATTTCTTTAGTCCATAGCAGCTTTATGCTCTATGTTTATTTAGTACTCTTTTTATGGTAAATCTTGGGTGAAATTATGGGTATCCTTAACATTGTGTGGGGTAATCTTGCCACATTTTGGTCAGCTTATTGTGTCAAGGTGGTTTTGAATGTGGGTCACTCTCTTCTGAGTGATCCCTGTTAACATCAAACCATAACTCCTTAGACACTTACTTTACTCGTCTTTTTACCATTACTATGCAAGTTTTAGTTTTAGATGAGGCCAGCCCGCTAAATTTGTATAATTTTCTAAACTCATTATAGCACTATCAACCCCTTTCCGAGAAAACTAGACATTAATAAGATTTCTTTTTAACCCTTTTTTCATATTGCTTCCTTTATGGCACAGCTTTGGATTATTTGCCCTGTATAGTTGAATATGCTTTTTTTTATCAGTGCTCATTTCTTTAGGTCTGGTTTATTCCTTTGATGGGTTATGCATTTTTTCTAGATATTGTGTAGAGAAGTATATCAGTTCCATCAGGCTAAGCATGTGAGCTTACTTATACTTCTTTCAAGTGCTTAACAACTAAGCTTAAATTTTGGATCGATTCTTGCAGAGTATTATTCCTGGGATCCTTCAAGGTGACAAATCTGATTCTCTTCTCTATGGTTCTGTTGACAATGGCAAAAAGATATGCTGGAATGATAAATTTCATGAAAAGGTAACCTTTAAATTAAATGCATAATCTTCTCTTTAAACTTGTCCAGGTTAATCACTATCCCTTGGTTATTCTTTTTGAGCTCTTTTCATGTATATATTTCTGTTATCCTTTGGTTATTCTTTTTTTTCTTTTTTCATGTTCAAAGAATTGAAATGAATAAATGATGCAAAATTATTTTTTGTAGATACAATTAAAATACAATACATATACAAAAGATAATGCAGCATGCTTCATTTCTTACATACACAGGCCAATCTAAAGTATAATACCAAATAATCAAATATTCAACATCCAACTGAGATGCACTTTCTGAGATGGTTTTGCAAATCATAGGGTACCGATTATTAGAACATCACACTCACATGTTATTTTCACAGCTTGTGATAACCAGAACTGATACATTATCTCTTGCATATGATTACATCTTGGATTCAATCCTGCTATACCCGTGGATTAAATATTAATTTTCTTGTTTGGAAATCTAAATGAACTAAAGAAACAAAATTGCTATTAATGAATATCATAATATTCCAGTGTATATGCTGAAATTTAAAGAGTAGGTACGATAACTATTTACTGATTCCATAATCCATCTGATAGACCAATAGTTATAAGCATACTATGAAATGTGATTTACACTGAGAGATGCCAAAAAGGAAATGTTGCATCATGCATCAAACGTAGGTACATGGTTATAGTCTCATTTTCTCTTTCTCTTCGTCTCTTTCCTTAACCTGTTTTGTTGAATGCAAAGCCACAACGGGCATATGTTTTGTTTTCTTTTTTGAGGCCATATGGTACTTCACATTCCTAGGCCTCGTTCTGTTTGCATGACTTTGGGATGCAATTCAGTTCGTCCACTTTTTTTGTGAATAGTCTGGACTCTATATTATTTGTGCAATAATAGAAAGATCATAGATGTATTTCATCATAAGAAAAGAAATGAGCAGGGGTTTTAATTTTAATTTTTTTTGTTGGGTGGCCATGACAGGCCCACCTTTTAAGAGATTAATATAAGTTAGAAGTTATAAATTAAAATTGTATTATTGAAAAGAACTAAAAGAATCTTTTCCTTTAAAAGTTAGGTTTAATGATTATAACACACAATGAAATCCAATTAACCTATTTTAGAGTCACAACAGATTGGATGAGAGTATTTAGAAACCTGGAGAATAAGAGGAATGAAAGAGCTTAACTGATTTTGATGTTTGACAGGCAGTTTACCTCTGTTTGGATCACAACTTTTGAACTCTAGCTTTGAATCTTTTAAATTTAGATGCATTGGAAGCAGAACCAAATCTGAAATGTTTTGTTCTCAGGATTTGCAAGAGGTCAATTCTGTGGTGTGCATTTGATGTTTGTTTTGGGTAAATGGGCCTTTGACAGCAGAAATGACTGCCAACTGCGGATTTGATCTTATGTCTGCAAACCTTTTGTACCTACAAACAGAGGTTTAATCTGCAATTGCAATGGAAAACTAGTGGTATTGATGAACACATTTTGGAGCTTGCTATGCAAGTATCTCCACTTTAGACAAGCTCCTTCATTGATTTAATGATTTTGGAATGATACTAGGTGATTGATAGTTGAGACTTGATGCGATGGAATTTGTTGCAATGGATATTGGAATGGTCTAGTGCAAGAATTAGGCTTTTGCAATGTGTTGATGCGAGAGTTGATGTGGCTGATGTGGAAAGGTGGACTGATACCTTGCCACAGATAATATGGTGGGGTTGTCCTAATGATGAACGAGTCCTAGTTCCTTCTTATGAAATGACCCAAGGGTGTGATGCGCTTTGATACACAACCTAGCCACAATTTTAAAGTTCTGGCATGGGAGTCAGCACATAGTAGCTAGTTGAAATTGAGTTGTGTAATGTCCCCTTTCTAGCCAGTGGCTCGAGGAACAGGGTTAGCCTATTACTACGATTCCCGTAGGCTAACAGGATGATTAGGGGTTCTTTCTGTGGGGTTTCAGGACTTGTTCCTTGCTACTTACTATTTTTAGTAAGTAACATTAGGGTCAGAGATGACACACCGGCAGTTGATCAGTGTTATGGGACATTCTCGAGAGTTCTTTGCTATTCCTGGGCCAGGAGTTATGGAGGCATTAAGTCATGTAATTTAATAATATTCTATTATTAAAGTGACTTAAGTGATTTAATATTATAAATTGAAAGTGACTTTAATAATATTCTATTATTAAAGTGGCTTAAGTGATTTAATAGTATAAATTGAAAGTGACTTTATTTAAAGAATACTTTAATTCACTTTATAATTATTTCAGTGAAAAGGGGTGCTCAAGACAATGAATAAATATTAAATTAAAAGAGCTTATGAAGTTGGCGTGATTTTAAAGGAGAAGATATTTTATTTATTTCATTTTGTCAAAGAAGCAAAACCTAATTTTGGCGTACTTCTCCATAAGGCAAGAAAGTGAGCTCATTGTTATATGATTCTGAATATTACATTTTATGAGCTGCTGCTGCTGCAAGTTTGACGTTTCAGGCTGATTGAGGATGGATACCCTCTATTAGAACAGGTTCTGCAGGCGTGCAAGATCGTCCAAGGATCCTACTTGTTTGATCTCATTCAGGGATCAACATTTGTGCTTAATAATGGAGTTCAGCATTGAGGAATAAATCAGTCATTGATATATACATTACAGATCAGAATAAGGGTTCCTTTAGTTAATAAATGGCAGATTGTACAGGAGGTAATTGGCACGTGGGAACTAGAATTTGCATTCTATCTGGCACGTGGGTCATCTGAATCTGGCCGTACCTTCCTTACTGCTCCCTGTAGCTTAGTCGACCCCATCAACAGTTGATTTCAGATCATTAAATCAGCAGACAAGAGTCTTCTCTTCGCACGTGTGAAGCTGCTGGTACAGGCCGTACCTTTCTGGTTGGCGTGTTGGTCTCATTCAGCAGATGAAGATTGATCCATATTGTGAGCTGTTACCACATCAAAAGTAGGCATCCAAGCTGCATTAACAGTTCCAGAACAATTTCATATTGCAGATCTGCAAATGTGGAAGTTGGCGTTCAAGTTTTGGTGCAAATCTGGGTGCTGAACAGAAATCAGATTTATGACAGTCATTTCCAGAAAATGGGTATGTTACATTTGTAATTGAAATCAATAAAAATCAACCGGGTCTTCATCATTTTGGCATTTGCTTTCTGTTTATGTATTATTTAAATTCTTTCATTTTCCGACATTCAAATTGCAAAAACACATAAAAAATCAGAATTACAAGAAAACACAAAAATTCAGTTTTAGATAACCACGGGGATTATTTCAAGTTGGCTTGGGGCCAAGGTGAAATTTGAATTTTTGACTATGAGGGTGAAATCTGCACTGCAGAGTTGACCAGTCTTTTCCGCACCTATGGATTCAACTAGAGGAGAAATACCTGTAATTTGAGAGCTGGAAATTGTTTGCGCAGGAGTTATGGTCTGTTTCTGATATTCAATCTAAATCTGAGATCAATGGGAGTGTTAAATCAATTGAAATCATGTGCTGTGGCCACACAACACCCACACAACATTGTGTAAAACGAAGGGTAAAAGTGTGCAAGTTATGTACTTTTCACCATTGAAATATAAAGATTCTAACCTTTAGAAGTTGATTTTTTGAAAAAACTAATGTAGTCCTACCTATATTAGTTTGGCTTGGTCTGCCCTTAACCATTTTTTGCCTTCTTAGCTCTATCATTTTGATGATGGTTCACAGAGTGCTATCTGAAATGGTGATGCAAAAGAAAATTACAGAGTCAAATCCAGAAACTTCAGTGCTTAATATTATGGATTGTGGAAATCTGATGTCTTTAATATAGTCCCAACTCCTAACTAATAGTTAAAAACTTAAAAGCTTAAAAACTGGTAATAAAAAGAACATTCACTATAAATTTACAAGAAAAAAACAAAATCATGGAGATTACATTGCTCTAAACTTTATGTGATTCATATGAACTGCTTATGATAGATTTTCGTAAGGTGCTGCATGAGCTTGAGAAGGCATCTTTTGCAGGTTTAATGAGTAGAGTAAATTGTCTAAAGATATTGAAGGTCAACAGCAATGAGGCAGAATAAAGCTTTAGAAAGTCTAACGGAGTTTTCATACAAAAACTTAATTCAGGAAAAGTATTTAAAAAATGAATTGCTGTGGTAAATTGAGCAGAGAGCTCAAAGAACTTGCTGCTTTTATACTCCACATCAATGGACCTTTTACTGCACAAATACTGCAAGCAACTAGTTGTTGCTGCTTGAAACCCTTTGTTACTTGGAATAGCTTGCTGCCAACGTATGAATTTGTTAGCTGGCAGTTTTAGGGGTTAACAACAGTGCGAATTTATTACATTTTAGGGTTTTATCTTAAAAATGTCAGTTTATTTTTAAACTGTTGCAAGATGGATGTGGCAGAGACAGCATGAATAGTGTATATGTTGTAATTGGTATGACAAAATTTGTGTTTGTGTTCTGATATGGGTGGATACTGTATTGATCATATCTGAGACGCATCATATCTTTACCTATTTCTTGTGTGTCAATACACATTTACATGTTGAGGGGGTGCCAGATTGTGCAACACTGATGCTAAGATATTTTGATATGGCTGCCTAGCATGTAGTGATTCTTAAGACTATTTTAGTCTTTGGTGTTACGGCATTTGCAATAGAGGAAAACCTCAGAAGTAATATGTAAGCAGATTACACCTCATAAAATTATCTGTGGGGTGATTGACTGATTGTTTTGTTGTACATATATATGTAAGCAGATTATACGATGGATTGTTTTTTGCTATTCCATGGTTCAGCTTGTTTTGACGCTAGTCAAATAAGTTGATATCCATTCAATAATACATTATAATTTTTTGTTGCAACTGTTCCACTTTATTTTTGTTAGTACTTACTATTTTGTTTTGTTTACCACTTATGGGAGGACTTATGGCATATGCTTTTGTTCTTCAGTACAGTATTGTACTTTATTACACTTTTAAGCTTATTAAATGGCAATTACTTTTAAATATGCATAAAATTGCCTTTTTTGCTCATCAAGTTGGAAGTATGCTCTTCAATAAAGGCTTTGAGGAGGATGGAAGTTTGAAATTTGATTGGTGGTTTCAGTCGGCCACTTATGCTCTGGTGCATGTGTGAAGATGATGAAACACCTCTGACATGTGAGATGAGGATGGGGACCTTAGGAGTAAGATGGAGTAGGATCCAAATAAAAAATGACTATATACTATATAGTGTAACATCAATTAATATGCTTCTATGTACCCTAGGGGATGCAGGGATGGGTAGGAATCACTTCCCCCTTGCTTCCTCCAAATTAGCATAATAGTAAGCAATAGCATAAACAATGCAGTGAACTGTTTGAAAAAATGCCTCAAAAAAATGTGGTCTCATGGAATGCCATGACAAGCTAATGCAATTGGCAGCTGGTCCTAGTTATTAGTTATGCGATGTGAAGTAATTGCATAACTGCTTAGGTTGACTTTGTAAAATACTATATTGTAATTGAAATTTTGTCATCTATTAGCATCTAGTTATTAGTTATGCAATGTGAAGTAATGCTTTTAGTTTGAAAGATATGCAATGCAATGAATGTAATCAGCGATATGAATATAAACTACAAAAATCTATTTTCTACATTTCATTAGTTAAACTCTTTATTTTATTTGCTCTCTATATCTCTATGCTATGCAAATGCCTTTCAATTTCAAAAAAAAAAGTTTTTTATCTCTTGTTCTACAATATTTTTACGTTTTTTTTAAATCCGATTTTTTTCTCGATTTTTTCAAAAAATCTTATACTTTTGGTTTGCCGATTTATTCCCCAAAATATTTTTGTTGCTATGCCCCTCATCATAATCAAGTTTCTTATGTGACAATAGATGCAAGTTGGTGTGCATAAAGATCGAATCCTCAACTTCCTTTTCACCCAATTAGTTGCAGTTAACTAAGTGGATAAAGGAGCGTGAGCTCCAATTCTTCTCACTTGGAAGAATTTACAACCTATAAATTTTTTTAACTTTGGGCAAAATAAGCTATATTCCTTGAAGTCTTAGGATCAAGGAATGGGGGGATATGGGAATGGGTCTCGAGGATGGGGAAACGAGTCTTCAAGATGGGGGATGGGGGAACCAAGGGCTTAGATTTGGGGATGGCAACTAGTGGGGTTTTGGAGTGGAGACTCTAATGGGCCTTGAAAACCACACAAACCTTTGTGGCCCATGCCTTTTTCACAATTTTATCAGGAAAGGGTGAAATTAGGTCTTTGACACTTTTTTGTTTATAAAAATGTTCTAAAAAGGTAATTTGTTTTGTTCTTTTCTTTTGGGCGGCCCTTGGGTCCATCTTTATTTGCCTTAGGTTTGCCTAGGGTCCACCTTAGGAACCCTGGGTTCCTTGTGGGTCCTTATGTATCCCCAGGTTATCTTGGCGTTAGACACGGCCTCGAATTGGAACCATAGGGGGGTTTTGCCAAATCTTGCAACATAGGGATAAATAGCTTCTCTTATCTCATTTGAATGATGGGATAGATGTGTTGTGTATACAATTTTAAGGTGGGATATTTGGACAAGCATATCTTCAACGCACTCATATACCTCCTTGAAATTTGGAGCATTAGAGTTTGCATATTTGATCATTGTAAAAAATAGGAGTCTACATAGATGATGTATTTGGCATCAACCCTTGAGCATTAGAGTCTGAATAGATGATGTATTTGGCATCAACCCAAAATTGCCGCTTCTCACTTCTTCCTTTTGACTTTCATCTCTAGCTTTGAATTGGACTCGGCCCTTTGATTGCACTCTTCTATCGTGACCATTAGTTGCAACATAGTTTACATACTCAGAATTGGAGAGTACTCAGCAAGCCCAAAAATTTTGACTCGGGGAAAACTCGAGAAATACTCGGCAAATGTGTCTGGATATTTATGTATGTGTATACTCAGGACTGCACTGTGCACACATACATATCTATAAACATACACAGGATGCCAAGTTTGCATGCATATACACATATAGACATATTTATACACACAAACTTGCCAAGTTTGTGGGTTTTTTGCGAGCTACTGGCGATTACTTGATAATTTGACGGGAGAAAATCCATTTGCATACTGCCTGAGAGTAAAAGCAAAAATTACTCAGCATGCAGTTTGTTTGGAGATTACTTGGCTACTCGGAGAGTATGTAATCTTTGAGTTGCAATGGCTCTCGCAACTCAATAATCCTCTCCAAGAAAATGAGTATGATGCATATTTGTTTTCAATAGGTGATGCAGATGATGTGTAGTGATTACAGATAAATATTTACACATCTCACCCATCAAATACTTGTTTGATCTAGTCTATTTTCTTCATGTCCTTGAGTGCATTGTTAATAACATGCACACAATAAGGAAGCCAATACATATGTTTACAGCTTACTTGAATCAGCTTCGCAGCTGCCTTGCACACATAGGTTGCATCTGTTATGAACTGCACCACATTCTCAGGGCCAACCCTCTCAGTAGCATCTTTGAGGATGTGAAATTGAAAATTTGGATCCTTGTGGTGCGTTGAACAATCAACAACCTCATGGAAGTAAGGGCCTGCTATACATGTCACTGTGTATCGATGAGTAGATAATACCTAATGTCTATCCAGCTATCCATGATAATGTTGCATCTACTTGGGACTCATGCGGCCTTCATTTCCTCCATAAGAATTTTTGTCTTGGAATAGTTCTTATTCAAGAAAGTGGTCCTTAGTTTCATCTCCCTTGGTGGTATATATGAATGCCCTAATTTTTATAATTTTAGCCTCAATCTCTCTATAATAAGGAAAGTGAGCAACACAAAATTAAATGCCATTGACAAAGAAGAATTTTCCCATGTCATCATCTGCTTATCTTTGTATCTCTGCCTCTGTGTAAGTGACTACTTACCATATGATCCAATGCCTTTGCCTGGGATATGAGGAGATGCTTGTTAACTCTAGTATTTTGTCTTCCCACAAAAATGGCATTTCCTTAGCCTAGATGCCCATGAACTGCTAGATTTGTTTGACTGTATTGTGGAAGCAAATTGGTTTAAAGGGGTATTTGTGTCAAATGGACTGGCGAAATCTTCGAACAACTTGGAAGGGCAACTAAAATTGAAGTTGTATTCTCAGTTTTAATTGCAATGTTTGGATTCCCGACCTCCTGATTGTCACTCATGCTTTGAAAACTGATAGTCACTGTAAGGTATGAAATTTATGGCTAAAATTTACCACATAAACAGTATAGATTCAAACAGTAGTGTGAATTGTTGAAATGTGAGTCTGGGCTAAACAATTATCAGCTGGACACTATAGGTTTGAGGGATGTAATTATTATTTATACTAAGGTTTTATTCTAACCATTTTTTTTTTGTATAATGTCTATTGTGGATTTGAGTCCCAAAAATCACGAGGAAAATGTATGTGTTTTCTGATACCATAGGAATATTCAATATTGCATTATCATTTGCAGATTTCTTTGTATTTTGAGTATGACCGTTTGTTTTAATTATTACAGGTTTTGGAGGCTGCAAAAGTGCTACATATAAAGGAGCACGAGGTACTTGATGGCTCTGGAAATCGAGTGAAAATGGCAGCTCCTGTAGAATGCAAGGGAATTGTCGGCAGTGATGATAGGTATTTCACTATTTTTTACATTCTGATTTACTCTTCCTATATTTTCTTGTAATTTTAGCTTGTAGCCTCTTATTTCCACACACCCCTCTCCCCACCTGCCCTCCGCCCTCACCTCCTCGCCCCCTTTACTATTTTTACTGGTTAGATTTTTACATTCCATTGACCTAGCTTTGTCATTCATGGACATTATATAATATCTTTCTTTCTTTCTTCCCTGTGCTTCTCAGTTCAAACAGTTTTCTGTTTGAACAGTTGGACATTTAATTAATTTTCAAAGAACCAATTTGCCACTTCTCATATTTTTGCAGGCATTATCTTCTAGATTTGATGAGAACAACTCCAAGAGATGCAAACTACATGGGCCCAGGATCACGCTATTGTGTACTAAGGCCTGAGCTTGTTGCTTCATTTTGCCAGGTGTTTGTTCTGATTTATGCAATTCTCTTCCCGGGATTTAAAGGATCATTTAAACAGGCTTACTTAATGTTAGTGTTTTCTTCATTCTTGGTGTCAAGGTGGAAAGCCAAGAAAGAGCAAAGGAAAGCAATCAAAAGGAAAGCAATCAAAAGGATGCTACCAATGGTTCTAGTATACAGGAGGATGTGCCGGCAGTACTTCTTAATCCGAATATTTTAACTGACTTTAAGCTGGCTGGTGATTCTGCGGTGAGATTTTAAGAAATAAATTATTAGTGAAAGTTCTTTAGTCAGTGATGTTTTTGTGTGTAAATGCTCTGGAATGCAGTTGCATCTGCATGTCTCAGAAGTTTTTAATTTTATTTCTCCTATTTTGGTATTTTATTATTGTCTTTCTGCAAAAAAACCTTTATATGGATATAGTTTGCCTTTAATGTTTTATCTTTGAAGCTTTGACATCCTTTTTGGTGATTTGGATTGTCTTTCATTCTGTTTCAGGAAATAGCTTCAGATGAATCATTAGTAAAGAAGGCAGGGGCATACCTTGTGGATGTTGTTCTTCCTAAGTTTGTGCAGGACCTTAGTAGTCTTGAGGTTTCGCCAATGGATGGCCAGACTCTAACTGAGGCACTCCATGCACATGGGATCAATATGCGCTACATTGGCAAGGTAAGCAAAAGAAGATGAAGTATGTGAATCTGACTTTTGATTTTCGCCATTATGGAAGTTCATCAACTTGTTTTGCTCTAGTCTTCCATTGTTTCAAGTCTTGACTTTTTCAAGTGCTGCCCAGGTTGCAAATATGGCGAAACTGTTGCCTCACATTGTTGATCTCTGTATTGTTGAAATGGTTGTAAGGGCTGCAAAACATGTTCTGAAGGTAATTTTATTCCTTTTTTGTGTATTAATATTGCAAATTTGAATTGTACAGCCTGTTTAATCTGTTTATATACATTAAGGTAAAACTAAAAGATATAGGATCCCCAATTCTAATGATAAAGATCGTTTCATCTATTTATTGCCTTAATATCCTATCCTTTAAGGTTTCAGACTCATGGCAAAGCTTGGTAACAAACCATGCCTAGCCAAAGCATGTGATTTAGAAATCTGTATTGGTTTATGAAGTTGATTTTGCTTGTCCTCATTACTGAGGAGCAGAGAGGATTTACTATTTCAGAAGTTTATAACATAAATTATAGTTTGGGCTAAATCATTCTGCAAGCTTTGACGTTGTTCTGTGATGTTGTAATTGAAGATTATTTGACAAGTTTATTTTTTTGTTTTTTCTGGTTTTAGTTTCCAAGGCTATTTTTGGGTGGGATCTGATTTAGAACATATGATGATTTATTCAACTTTTCTGATTTTTGGGTGGGTTTATCTGGAAACAGGTAAACAAGATTATATGTGAAGATCAAAACAAAACATTACATCATCCTATCAGTTGTCTTGCTAGCATTAGTATATCAACATTTAGCAAGTCAGAAATACCAGCCAAGCCCAGAATGAGACACTACCTATACCACTAATGTTTGCCACTGAAATACATAATTACTCAAGGTGACAGTTTCAATATCTAGGCTATAAGCAGCTTAACACAGTCAACCTGGTTGAGACAAATCTAAATACTCAATATATAAGTAGGAGATAACCAATGAAACAAAGTAAATCAGAGACATTTGTCCTGATATACATTAAAAAAAGAAGTAAGAAAAAACCTAAAAATAGATGAATAAATCTAAGCATGCTGAGGAGGTATAGCTGGAGCAACGTCCCCATGATTAACATTTTGTATCTTCATTGTGGGATGACAAGCTTATTCAGGTCTAGCCCATGGTCAGCCTTTAGTGACTAATTTGTTCATCAAAGAGTTGGTAAGAAGGCTAACAACCAAGATAATAAGATGTGCTAGTTAAAAATATTTTATCTTTTCTTTGAGCTTCTTCCTTTTGCCCGTTTCCCATTTTAACAATATTTTATTTAGTAGCATTGGGTTTTCAGTCTATCAAAAATGAAATTGTAAAGCTTTTGGATAAATCTGTACAGAATTATTTTACATCTTTTCTTTTCTTGATTTGTCCAAACTGCCATAATCTTTGACATTTTTTAGTGTCTGTTACTGTATTTGTTTTCACATAGCAGGCATTTTCTCAATTTGATATTATGTCATTTATTGCTGGTGTTTTGAATTATCTATACTCTGGAATAAGGGTTTCAGGAATCTTGCTTTAATATTTGAATCATTAATCATGTTTGGACACATCTTGTTTTCTCTTATTAGTTTTGATTCTAATATGATACATCTCTCAGTCTTGAATGGTTCATTACTATTATGACATGCTTAAGTGCTAATGTTGGTAGGTTGCTATAATATAGTTATTCAAATGATTTCTGGTATGCAAACAAGAGCCACATACAAAATCATCTTTGGTCATTACAAGGACTGGAATGCTCATCTATTGGTACACTAAACATGTTAATCCATTTTATTGTGAATTTAATTTAAAACATATAAATAATATAATTAATAAAACATTCATATATGTGTTATGCACCTACTGAATATTTCAAATGCTAGAAATGATTGTTTGTATTAGATTTCCTTATTTTTTCACCATGTCTATGTTGTATTACATTTTGGAATTTATGTGGATAATGGTTGCGACTATTCTAGAGGTTTTATTGTGATTTGTGCAATTTCTTATAATATTTTCACTTCAGGGTGTTCTAAGGGAAACACAAGACCATGATCTGGGAGGCGCAATAGCACACTTTTTCAATTGTTTTCTAGGGCATGATGCACCTACTAGCACAAAAGTTGGTAGTTCAGCTGGAGACAAACCTCGGAAGAAGGGGAAGGGTGGGCATGCAAAAAAAGCAGCAAACCAGTTACCTTCAACATCTGTGAGTCCTCAAACCTGGTATTTTCTTCATTTAAAATTTTCTTAGAAAACAGGGGTTGAAAAGGACCCTTGAAAGTATAAAGAAGTTACTGTTCTGAATATGATGATATTAGTGGAGAGAGTTTTACAAAGGCTTAAGAAAGGCTTGTGTGACATTTTTCTAGTAAAATATGGTGGGTTAATTTTTGTGCCAAAGTAGATTTATAAAGAACATATGGGAGCTTTTTTGACAGATAAATAATTTCATTTGTAATAAACATCAAGTTTTCACAGTCCACAAGCTCTTCAATATAATTTCATTTTGCTTAATCGATACACTCTCCTGGATCCTTTACATCATACTTAATTGTCTTTCCATTGCAATCACAAAATTGAAGCTGCAGAACCTTCTAAAGTTCTATGTTATTTATTGTTAAAAATGGGGTAAAACGGGGCCCTCTCTAATAAGAGGAAAATAGGCATCATGACTACAGTAAAAAAGCAATGCAAGTGCTGGTTATGTAAATTAAGTTTTGATATACATGAGTAGTTTTATAAACAATTAAATAGATAATGGCAACTGGCCATTCCAGCCTGAAAGTATTTGCCTTTTAAACAAAAAGATTACATCTTTACTATGAAGAGCACACCACTAGATGGTTCTTACCACCTTGAAAAGGTAAGTTTCCATGCAAGTCCAGCAAACCAGAAATAATTAATAACTAAATACCACAACTTCTTAACGTAAATGCAGCTGATTAAAGTACCTATTGAGATGCAGAAGACATTTTCCTAAGAATTAGCAACCTATTATTAATTATATTTTTATTAATGATTGTATAAAATATAAAATAAAAAAATAATACATTCCCATTTTCCATTTTAGAGTTTTTTATTTTTGTATTTTTTAATCATAAAATAAGTTGTAAAGTTTGAAGTTTTATTTTTTAATAGTTTCGTTCTAATATTTTTATAGTTTGAATTTTGGAGAAAATTATAATTCTTTTAAATGTTATAATGGGTGCCACCTAGGGTTTTAAGTTTTTTACAAGTTGAAATGAAAAGAGAAACGCCATTACAGAATTAAACAATTGAAATCAAACTGAGAAGTACCTGGTATCCCTGTGCATGGGTTAATGGCGTCCACTGGTTTGCTGTCTCACGATTTCTGCAATTTTTTGTCACTTTGGTTTCGTTCCCTGCAATCCTATGGCATTTCCGTTGGCAGAATAAAGAAAGGAATGAAAAATCTGAATGGAGGGCAGGAGTTATGTTATTAACTTTTAGGTTTTATTTTGCTTTCTAAAGTCAAACGTCACTGGAATCAGTTTGGAATTGGTCCGGAATCACCATGTCATCCTTGAAATCGCTCGGAGACTAATTACTGTTCATTGAAATGTTATGGTATCCAAAATACAGAACCCTGGATGTACCTATAGTGGTTTCGTTTCTGATTCCGATTCTGGTACGTTTGATACCTGAAATTATTTAGCTATACACTCTACCTCAACATTGTCGTTCCCAAAAGAATTAATCTCTCCTACTGTCACTACTTCTACTAGAGATCTACGATCTTCCTCTTTTATTTCTCCCCAAAAATATCATGGACATCCTCAGCTACGGGTTCCTTCATACATTAGGTATATACATGAACAAGAATTCTATCCAAACTATCCTCCTTTAAACTATCATGGAAAGAGTAAAGTGATTGCTTCAAACCTTTGCCTGCTTCTTTGGTTTCAGAGCTATTGATGTCTGAATTACAATGCGCCTGGTGCATTTGCTTTTGAGATGCTTTTGCTTTTGACCTCTTAGGGTGCCAAACTTTCTTAAACTGATTGTTTGAGTTAGTTTCTAATTTCTTCTCTTTAACACAGTTTCTAGCTACATGACTCATGCATCTACAATGGAAACATTGGAAATGCAGAGATTCATTATCCAATTCTTGATTCCAAACTCCCCACGAGGAGCAGAGTTTTGTTATATATTTCACAGGTTTAGAAAGATCAACTTTGACATGTTCTGGCTTAAGTGCCTAATTCCTTTTGTCCAGTCAAATCCAAACAGTAAACAAAATCTCCCAAAGATCTCTCAATCTCTCTTGAAATATTCCCTGATCAAAATTCTTGCGACAATTTGTATAATCTAATCCAAACTAAGACGATTTTAACCAATTCTTCACTAGAGTTGAAGAAGGGTGACTAAGTTCTAAGAAAAAAACCAACATTCCCCATAAACCATGGCCGTCCTTAAAAATCATCATTTCTATATGCTTTCAACTAAAAAATGGTTTGGAAGAATCCCTTGGCAAAAAGGTGACCTCCAGCCTTCGACTTATTATAAAATTGCCCCATTCACGATTTCATGTGATTGATAGACCAAATTCCTATGAATTTAGCAATTAAGATTTTTTTGTTCATTTCATTGATAGATTTAGCCTATAGGTGATCAGGGATGTTCACCACTGGGATTTCATCAAGCACAAAATTTAACATTTTTAACGGTGGTCTCTACCAGAGGCTTTTTGACTGATGACTCACCCCCTCAATTGAATCTATCTATCCATCTGCTTAAAATTTCTGCCTAATTCAACACTGTTCTCCATCATATTCTTCTGTTGGATTTTATCACTCTACTGATCATTTGGCTTCCTTTACAATACCTCCGTATTGGGGATATCAAAATTATTGTGTGCAATCTAAATCTGCTTTCCTTCCATCTGCCGGTGTGCTTCTTGCCCTACTATGCCCCTTTTCACTGATCTGCTCCGTATTGCACTACATTGATTGATGTAATTATTATTAATTTACAATAACTTCAATACAATTGTAGTTTGTTCATGGGCATAATATCATTACTGTGGTAGAACATGGTGAAAATTTTATTTTGCAAAGTACAGTTGGTTGTTGTAACCATAGTACGAGTTTTTTGGCCTGCGAGCACTCCTCAGGTTAACTCGCTTGGGGAGTTTACACCAGAAATATGGCGAGTCTGTGGCAAAAACTCGCTGATGCAGGAATAAGTGGCTGCTGCATTAAAAAAGGGGCTCATAACAAAAAAGACACGCTCATAATTTGCTTTGCTCTGCACAAAAACCCTTCCCAACAGAAAACACACCATTTACAGCATTTTGCCATTGAGGGGAGAGAAGATCGAAAGGGATCTTTTGGCGAATTTCGAAGCCAAATACCTCATTTCTCCCTTAAGTGATAAAATTGTGAAATGGTGTGCAACATAAGTTTTATGTGGTTTCAAAGGCCTTAAACGCATTGAGATCTCCACTTCTAGACCCACACTAGTTATTGGGATCTCTTCTCATATAACAAATTTGATTACAATGAGGGGATTTGGGAGTGGAGATTGGAATCAACAACTTAGAGTCTTAGACAATTATCTTTATCGCTATCACAATATCATTAATTCTCCCCAAGTTTTCACTAGACTAGGATAGAGGAAGATGCCAAATGTTGTAATATGCAATTTATGAATTATGATGATGATTTTCAAAGACAATCATCATAAATTCATAATAGTTGCTAGGTAACAATTGTATCAGGATTTCGAATGATAATGTGATATTTTACTCAATTTGTATTCAAATGAATCAAATTTAATAGAAAACACTTTTGTAGTCATTTATGGACTCATTGGATGCATCTTGTCAATGAATTTTGCAAAAAAAAAAAAAGAAGTGTTTCTAAACTAATTTAAGCAATTTTTTAAGTTGTCGAGTTTTTTTCCGAGTCAAATTTTTTGGGGCTGGTGAGTTTTTGCTGAGTCCAAGTTTTCCAACTGTGGTTGTAACTATAAGCTGGAAGAGTATTTCTGTATTAAACTCTTCAAATCGAGTAATCTGATACATGGGTATCCCAATATGTCATTAAATATTATGGGACATCTTTGTGCGTTTTTACAAGTCAGTTAATAGAAGATTGTGTGTTAATGAGTCCATAAGGAATTGGGGCCCAAGACCCACAATGTTTTCAACCATAGCAGCATTACATTTACTGAACAAACCAAAAGGAAAAAATTGGCTCAGTAAAAAATGTTGAAATATTAATTAAAACAGGGTAAAAAGGCTTAAATGTTTTAAAACAGGGGAAAAAATGCTGTTTTTGTTATTTCATGCCAAATAATGTTGCATAGAGCTAGAAAGTGAAACAAACATACCAGTCTAAGTACGACAAATGGAATTTATTCATTACTTTTCCAATAACAATGTAAAATTTTGTGTCAAAGTTTGTAGTTTGAAGCTAGTCAGTCAATTGCAACTTAGTAACTTACAAGTTAGGATACAATAGTACAAAGTTTAAAGCCACTGTTTTATTGTAAAAACACAGATTCATTGAAAAAATCAAAATGCCTATCTGTTGAAGGAAGCATAATTTAATCATAATTAATACATTTTTGGGAATCATGCCCCTTTCAGAAGAAAATTGCTGAATAGAGTCAAATTGGGTTGGCCTTTTGACTGTACAGAAATTAATTGCAAAATCTGGTGATCTTTGCTCCTATGGTTTCAAATGGGTGTGTGCTTTTCCCTTTATACCCAAAGACTCAAAGTGTGCACTACCCAAGTTCAAACATTAATAATTATTTAAGATGACTCTAAATTCAAATGAATTCCTCACTCGATTACTTCCACATTCCTAATCATACATAGGTACTGAATGGTGTTAAATGGCAATCTAGGATTTGGTGATTTCTTACATTTTATAAAATTTAACAAGTACTGCCAAGTTCCAATTTTACCCTTTCCTGGTTACTTATTTAACTATTTCTTTCTGCAAAGGGTCACATAGTCATGCATACCAAGTTTGAATGTCTTTGTAGGGGACTAGTTATATTAAAATAGTGAAGCATGCAGTCTTCATCTTCAGTTATTAACTTCTTTAACAGTTCAAATTTTTATGTTTGGGCGGATGGCCTCATAAGTTCATTGACTTGCAGACCTGTCTCCTAGTTTTCACAGGTTCTTATTTGTTTGGCAAAGATTTTTGAGTGAAGATGTTCTCGTTTCTTGTTAACATGCTTAACAAGGCTATCAAATATTCAAGGAAAAGATAGTTTCGAAGTAATTTTAATCCTATAAGCTTAGTTGCATATTGACAATTCTTTGGTCCTTGCCAGAAGACCACAATGGTAGTCCTGTTTGTTTGATTCAGCCACTGAACAGGGTCATTAGCGTAAACCAGATTGGCAATTCTAGTCTTGTGGCTTCAGCACTTTATGCTTTTTCTTTTTCTTTTTTGAGTTATGTAACATAAGATCGCAAGTGCAATGCAATCAGCTTGTGATTGTCAAATTGCATTTTTCAATGTTTTTTCTTAAAATTTATAAAACTGTTTCTGATGGTTATATTTTACCAGAATATATATTTTTGTTTATTATATTATCTGATAGATGCATGCATTTGGACAGGATAATACATCTAAATCCATTGTAGAGGCATGCAAAAAGCACAGTAAGACCCTTTTGCAAAGTAAAAATGCTGGGCAGATTCAGTCGTCGTATCTGTGTATAACTTCAGAGTTAGTCTGGATTGATATTAAGGAGTGTGTGAAGTTCAAGTATCAGGCGAGTTCTGAGATGGATGAGAAATCCTACTTTCATGTTTATTTGTGGCCTTATGGTGCTTTAGCTTTTTCAATTTCTAAATTTATGCTTTGATAAATGCAGTTTGAATTACCTGAGGACGTGAAAATAAGAGTGAAGAAGATGTCAACATTTCGTAATCTTTGTCAAAAGGTATTACATATGTCCTTTTGTCATTATTGTATTGCATAATATCATCAGGAAGTTGACAAATTTTTGTCATTTTATTTTATATCATTTAACATAAATTTGCAAGGATAATTTACTGAATTCAGACTAGCGAGTGATGTATGTCTGTGTGTACAAGAGATTAAGGGGCTGGGGGCTGGAGAGATAATCTAACAATTAAATGACGGCCAGAGTTACCTTTGGGACCTGTTGTATTGACAACTCTAAGAAAAGCACATTGATGAGCTGAGTTGTACAGTTATGGCTATGGTTTGGGTACAGATATAGGTGCGACATCTGATGCTACTGCAACAAAATTTGAGAAAACCTTGGATGCACTGACATTGATAGGGCATATACATATGGGTATTCTGTTCAGTCCATTTCATTCCTACACATGCAGAGTATGATTGCCTGCTTTGACAAAAGAAACATAGGTTTCTTATGTCCAGGGAACATGGCCTCATTAGCACTCTCTACAATTACCCCATGAACTTTTGGTGGAATTAAATCCTAAACCCAGATCCAACAAGCCATTTGTCTATAGGAATTTTTTTATCAGTCCCCTGTTTGTGCTCCTTCCCCTCTTGCTACCTGTGTTCTTTTTAACTCAACAACATATGGAGGGCTATTTGTATGTTGTACTCTCACAAGCAATAGATTGTGAGGGGATTTAGGGTGACTAAATTAAATATTGTGTGGATGTTTGTTTTCTTCTGATTACAGGCTAATTAGTGAGGTAGGTTGCTTGGGCTTTCTGTCCTTTGGTTGCAGCACATTATAATATTCACTTATTGTGAGGGCTTGAGCTTGAACAACTACATGACTATAATGTTTGGGCATATGTTTGCCAAACTTTATGAGATAATCATGGTGATAACTTTTTAAGTAACTGAAGCATGGTAAGTTTAGAGTCAGGGTGCAGAGGCAGAATCTGGGAGATATTTCCATTCAATTGGTTGCATTTTAACATTTATGCTTATTATGAGGGCTCTTGACTTCGTTTCCAAGCATATGTTGTTTCAGAAGTTAGGAGCTTTTGGTATCTCAAAGCTCCTTATTGCTTCCATAGTGAGGTGATATGGAATAATTTTGGGCCTGTTTTGGATTGCCCATGAACATGACTTTCTTAGAAGTACATTTGTATTCAAAGGGGAGAGGGCAGGCATGCTCTCTCTCCATTTCTAATTTGGATCTTCATTAACAAGAGCAAGGTCATTCTCAGAGATAATACTTTGTTGAGGCTGTTTGTATCTCTCATTTTCTCCCCATGGTGGGGAAATTAATGGACCATTCAAAGATATTATGTTTGGATGATATATTCTGTCATTTTTGCTCCCTGATATATCTTCTTAGCATTATTGGTCATACAACTTTAGGAGGTGGAGACAAATTAGGGACACATCTATTATTCCCAAAGACGGGAATGGTAGTTGTGGGCATGGACACAAGCACAGCTTATGTGTTAGGATTGCAAGATGGGTCCTCAAAAATTAGAAGAATATATATGTACTTTGCTGCAAGTAGCACACAATGGAGCCCTTACTGCTTATTTGAACAGGCAGAACACATCTGCAACACAGACAACCATTTTTGGTCTCGCTTACCATTTTTTTTGATGCAACAATGAATGAGGCAAGTTGTGGCATAATTGTGCATGCACCCCTCATATGCACTATACTTGACAATTGAGTTTTTGCTTAGGTGTTATGAATGATCAAAATGATCCCAAGGCAGGAGATCTATGTTACATTATCCTCTGAATTCCTTTAATTCCTTTTAAGTGGTTCAAATGTAACATTAACAGATAACATATTGCTTGGTGTATGTCTTGTGATCAATGGGACAGAAAAATCAATTGCATAACTTCGCTTAATATTTCAGGCGAGAGTTTCATGGCTTTTAAGCTAAGCATCCAGGAAATGTGTATGAGTTCAGCTTCATGTATTGAATCACTTAATTTTGGGGCACTGAGTTTGGTTTGTCTTGAAAGCATTTTACATAAAATATAAAGAAAATAAACCATAATATTAATACTATCTGTATAACCAGCATTGAAATTTGAAATTAACAAAACATTACATAATAGATAATTAAAAATATCATCAGACTTGTGTGTATAATTCTTTTTTGGAGGACTTTGTAATGTAGCTTTAAGTAAACCATAACAACAATTAGCATGCTAACTTTAGTGAATATGGTTTCATTTAGTTCTGTATAGCTTTAGTTTTCTTCATGTTTTAAGGATGAATAGTTTATAGAAAGGTTAATGATTGTAATGAAGCATATTAATAAAAGCAATATTATTGATTAATATAGTGAATCAATTTAGGTGCACTAGGCAGCGCCAGTACTGCAAGTGTTTCTTGCAGCAAGGTTGCAGCATTTTATATGGCTACAAATGTACTTGTAGCAGCTACTAAAGTGTTCTGTATGGTTGTAAGCTACTTGCAGCAACTGCTGAACTGTTCTCTGTGGTTGCAAGGTGACTTGCAGCAACTAGAGAAGGTTGCAAGTTACCATGCAGCATTGTTGAATGCATCTCATAAGATTTGGGAGCCTTGCAGGCATTAGTGTACTCATGGCAAGTACTGAATTTTCCTCAATGGCTAGTGGGTGACTTGTGTACAGACCTGCATGGCTGCAGTTTTTATTGGTTGGGCACCCTTTATTTATCTACCCTAGGTTGGGATCATTCCTCCTCTTATGGGGTGGTGAAAACTAGGGCATGTTTTTTGATGGCAATAGTTTAAGTGATAACACACAGCAATTTTGTGATGGTTGTGCATCATTTTGATGGCTGTTGCAAAGGGCAGACGACCCTTCGCCTTTCAGAAGTATGAGTTTCCTTGAAATGATGAGCAGAGTAAGGAGGGTTTTTTAGAGAATATAATTTTGATGATCAGAAGCAGAGTGCTTCACTAATCGGGGCTAGATGAATCAGTGTTAGCAAAGCAGTGAGAAGAAGCTGCAAGTACTCTGTTTTCATGGCTATTCAGGATGCCAATGGTTGATCTTGATTGTTGCACAACAATTGTGGGTTGGATACATATGAATTTTATAGGCATTGCATGATGGACCATGGAGTGTCAATGCAACTATAAGACCTTATGCATATGAAGTGCGTAGGCATTGCTAGCTGTGTCTAAGCCTGTGATATCTACTAACATAGTTCACATACTTGAATTCGGTAGACCAAAATATTTTGAGAGAGCAGAAACTCAACGACACTTAACAACTTTAAAAAATACTTAAATTGTAGACTTTGGTTGAATGAGCAAAGTTGTGATAGCATCAATTTGTCATGGTTTTAGTAGACAAGGGCAGATCTTCCAAGCTTGAGGGTAGAATGAAGGGCAGCTGTAGTCTGATTTAGTTGTGTGAAGGAAAAAACATGCGGGTGCATTGAATGTGATTGCAAGTCATGGTTAAAGGATAAAAATATAATCTCTAGTTAATTTTAATTCGTTTTTTTCACAAAGGACATTTGTCATCTTTAGGCAGAAGTATTTAGGGTTTTTCTGTAGTCTTAAGGGCATACGGGAGTTTGAACTAGGTTTTGATGAGTTTGTAGGTCAGACTCATTGAGTAATCTTGAGTATTCATGCAAATTTGACACTCAGACAGGCTGAAAACTCTTTTTTGAAAACTTGTGAGTTAGATTGACAAAATTTGGCAACCTGAAATTTCTGTAAGCACTTTTTGACTTTCTGATTACTTGGTGAGTTGTTGAACTACAGCTACTTATTTTGGGGTTAGTTGTTGTAGGTCACGTTTCTTAAGTACAAGGTACATTTGGGTATTTTGAGTCTAGTTGAGGCTATACATAACAAATGTACTTTTGTGGATTAGTGGAATGAGAAGTAAATACTCACTCTTCTTGGAGTTTTATTGCTGTTAGAGGGTTTCTCTAGTGTAATTGTGTTTGCAGTTGTTTGGTTTTTCACATTTGTGTAGTAGTCTTGTGTTTATCTCTAAGTTGAGTGTGCACTATATTGTTTCTGTTCATCTGAGATAGTTGAATAAATTTGCTAATGCATTGGAGTGTGGCATAGCTGCTTTCATTTATGGATTGAATGGTATTGGAGGACAACTTTTCTTTGGGCAATTGGCATTACTGGTTTCAATAGGGTTGCATCCTTGTGTTTGAAGTTTTGCTAACAACTCTGTGTGGTTGTTCACTAGTAGCTCTTGAACTGCAGATTTATGGATTTTAGAGGACAGCATGGTTAAAGCAAAGAAGGGCAGAGAGAAAGGGCTAGAAGGAGAGAACCGACAACTTTAGATAGAGAATGAAAGGTCAATGAGGAAGTTGCTTTTCTTGGAGAATGAAAAAGAGGAATTGCATGAGTGGTTGGAGAGTGGTGGTGACTTTCTATTCACCATATTAGGAGTGTTGCAAGAAGCGTTACCTAGGACATCTCCCTACTTTGGGGACTACAAGGGGATGTTGGGACCTCCATGGGACCCTCAGGGAACTTAGTTACATTATTAAGCCCTTCATGGGAAGGCATCCTTTGCATTATTAAGCCCAAAAAGTGCTTTTTTTTTTGTAATAACCAATTTTTTTATGTTTGTGCTAGTAAATCTAACCCTAATGGTTTATGGGCCCAACCCACACACTAAGTAGTCACAAACAACTGAAAAAGATTACTAGAGTGAGAGATTAGGATAGGAAAAGTGAGAACGATAACATGAGTGAGAGCATTAGTTCCTTGCCCACAACCATGCCATGATTGGCCCCTTGTTGCACCCAAATCTAGGCCCTTGGTCCCCCTGTCCTCAAGATCCGTCCCTGTGTCCAGTTACCTTGAGACTTTGGTGAAAATAACCTTTTTCCTTTATTTAAGCATCTTTTTATAGTATACTTCTCACTTGTTTAACCAATAATAATTATTTTTAGTTTTTAATGAAGTCATTTTCACAACTTTGGTTATACTATGTCCAAAACATTATTGCTTATCATTGATTATTATTACACTAATAAATATAGCCTATTAGGTTTGATCATCTATTTACTCTTTTTGTGTCGTATACTTTACTTTTAATTCTTTATTGATATAAAAACAAATATTTATATTACCATTTTAGTTCAATATTGAAAATATTTAAATTTAGATCTCAATTTTTTTTAGCTTAATGAAAAGTGATTAGGGGAACCGCACCCTTTGTATGATAAAGTATTGAAAATTTTACATGAATGCTGCTCCTTGATAGGAGGGCTATCTCGATACAAGAGTTATATCTATAGAGGAGGAATAAACCTTCCTCCTAAGCTACAAAAAAGCATAACATTACATATAATAAAATTATCATGAAGGCCAATATTAATAAAAGTTTGGCCCTACTGTAGTAACCTTTATTCACCAACTCATATTGAATTGACATCATCTTTCTCATTCTCCTTGGTTTTTGCAAAAGACTAGTTAGTGGTAGTAGTAGGGGTGATACCTTTGGTTCATTTTAGGTAGTTTATACCATAGTTGGAAAACTTGGCATTTGCAAGTACTCGGCAAGCCCAAAAAACTCGGCTCGGCAAGAACTCAGGAACTTAAAAAATTGCTTGAACTTCACTAAAAACGCATTGTTTTTGCAAAATTCAAAGATAAGATGCATCCAACGAGTCAATAAATGAGTACATATAAGAAACAAGCTGTATTTGATTGATTTAAAAGAAATTGGATACAAAATGGCATCCTCATGTGGAATGCTCAATGTTCTGATATGATAATAGCTTGAAACAAAATGAAAATAGAAAATTGTTTTTGTAAAACTGAATGTAAATACTACATAAACATTAATATATTTCAGTTTTTACAAATTCACATGAATCACATCTTCCTCTTCCCATGTCTAGATCTTAGTAAGGGATTAGAAGAGGGTGTAGGACTTCGCTCCTTTTGTGCGTGTGGCTCTCTTCAACCTCCATCCTAGATGTAGATCCTCTTGCAGCTGGTGGTGGTGGCATTGGCAATGACTCCTCCTCAGGGTCATCCAATAAGAATGTAAATCCACTCTCCTCCATTGCCCGTCGCTCTAAATCATAAATCTCATCCTCGGTAAACAATGGAGGCTGCTCCCCTTGCCTTGTCCAATCACTGTATGGATCTATTTCATCCAAATCAATTGGATCATCATATGATATCTCCTCTACCTTTCTTATGCGCAATCGAAGGTTATATTGCACATAGACAAGGTCATTGAAGCGTTTTTGAGCAAGTTTGTTCCTCTTCTTTGTGTGGATGGCCTCAAACAAACTCCAATTGTGCTCACAATTGGACAAACTACAAGGCTGGCTCAAAACACGAAGGGGAAATTTTTGAAGATGTGGGGTTTTTCCACCCCAATTTGTCCACCAAACATCTACAAAAAAAAAGAAGAAAGAGTTAGAAATTGTAACTTGTAACTTGTAATTATCAATTTTTCATTTTTGTAACTTGTAAATTTCAAATTTCATACTTGGTGGCAGCCTAGATACTGCTCTCTTTGCCAAGTCTGAAGAGAAGAGTGCACCCATTTTTTCCCTGTAACTTTGCAATTCATTAACAGTGCGATCTGCCTCGTCAGGCGTGGATGTCATCCATTGAATGCAAGTAATGAGGCCCTACATAACCTCTCCAATAGGATTTGTATAGATGCCTGAATGGATGAAACAGGGGTTCAAGAAGTACCCTGTTGCATGGATAGGTTGGTGGAGTTGATTGTTACACCTCCTGTCAATAATCTCCCAAATGGGATCAAACTTGAGGTTGTCCCCCTCATAATAATTTCTAATAGCCTCCTTGGCCCTATCCATGGCTTCATAAAGATAACCCATTGGGGTTTGATCCCCATCCACCAAACGAAGCACTCTAACCAAGGGCTCTGACACCTACAATATAAATTAAAAAATGCAAAAAAAGATTAGAGTTACAATTTAGTAATTTACAAATTTACAATGAAAGACATTAACTTTAAGAAAAATGTTCAATTTGAATTTAGATTCAAACTCAAAGTTTTGAAGTTACCTTCACAATCTCTATTGCTCTTTGTGCAAAGAGGGGCTCAAAGACAATGCTTGCAACTCTTTCTCCTTCCGGCTTCTTTGTATAAGGTGAGTCTATCCATGCTTGACTCACAAACATTTGTTTCAAAGCCGTCAATGCACCAAGAATGCTTTGCAATGTTAAGAAAACCGTTGCAAACCTTGTCACACTAGGTCTCACCAAGTCTCTCCCGTTGGTGTGCTCCCTCATCAAGCTAAGAACCCAAGGGTGATTGTAGATGTATTTAGTGATCCTCCTTCCATCCTCTACAATTGGTGTGACCCAATCTAATTTGCCTATGTCCTCCAAAAGAAGGTCAAGGACATGGGCAACACATGGTGTCCAAAAAATTGTGTGGTGTCTATCTTGGAGGATTCTTTTTGCCGCCACATATTCCGCTGCATTGTCAATTATGATTTTCCCGACATTTTCAAGCCCAACCTACATGCACATTTGCTCCAACATTCTAGCCAAATTTTCTGCATTTTTTACTATGCTGGAGGCATCTATGGATTTCAAGAACACCACCTCATTTTTGCAAGAAACCAAAAAATTAACGATTGTACGGTTTTTTCCATCCATCTACCCATCAAAAAGAATAGTGCAGCCATATTGTTGCCATTCTTCTTTTTGTTCTTGTATCATTGCCTTTGCCCTTTCAGTTGCATTAGAAAGCAACCTACAAGTACAAAGTGAAATTAAGTACACGATTTTTTTTTTGTAAACAAAAAAATAACTTAAATTAATCATAAATTAAACTTAAGAAACATAAATTAAAGAACATAAACTAAGTTCTAACCTTCCACTCAAGTCTTTGCGCGAAGGCGCCTTGTAGCCTTTCCCTGCAACTGTCAATGTGGTCACCAAATTTTCCCAGTAAGGTGAGCTTGCCACATTGAAAGGGATGTTGTTGAAGTACCGAAAATCGGCGCAAGCAACATCTACATGCTCACACACCTCCTTATTCCACCCAGTTGCCTCTAAAGAAGGTTGTGCACCAGGTGTGTTTCTAGGCGCAAAAAAATCACCAATGTGTGAACCCGTGGTTGTAGGTGTTTGTGTTGACCGTGCCCCTGGTACTCTAGTAGAGGAAGATGAAGGCATGGCGGTGGTGGTGGGTTGCCTTCGCACACGTGGACCATGAAGAGAGCCCACTATGCCGGCTACTACATCATCATCATTTGACAGTGACTCAAGGTTGACTGCACTTGCAACACCTTGAGAATAAGCTATGGCAGCTTGCATTGCTGCTTTTGCCTTCGCTTTTTGCATCTTTTTTTCTTCTGCAGCGGAAAGTATTGCATTCATTTGTCTTTTTTATTTCCTCATTGGTGTTTATGCAAGGCTTAAAATCACATCTAGGGATGCTTGCAAGGTGGTATTTGAGGTGATTGATGCCTCCACGGTAAAAATATTTACATCTAATGCAATACACTGATCCAGGTTCTGGTCCTTCATATGCATATCTGCAAGTGGGATCTCTAGCTCCTTTTGGACGAGTGCCTACATATTCCCCACTCCCAAGCACGGATGGGGCTGAGGTAGGGGTAGAAGCGGATTCATAAGCCATTATCAATTAACCTGTTACCTACACACACAAAGTGAAAGCACAACTTGTTAGTTTTTTGATAGAAAATTTAAAAACAAGCTAAATTAGATTAAATCAAAATTGAAAATAGATTCTAAACTAATTTAAGATTCTAAAGTCTAAACTCTAAACATCTTCATAAAAAAATGGATTAAAAAAAGAAACTAATAAACTAGGGTTACAAAAAAATGTGAAAAAAATTTAAAAATCAGAAAACTACTTTAAATTAGTAACAAATTAAGCTAATATATAAATTTAAACATGTTTTCAACAAACAAGAAGAATCAAAATAAAAAAAATGAAAAAATCAGCAAAATATGTAAAAAAATCAGAAAAAAGTGTCACAAATTCTTGTTTTGATGAATCTAAATCTTCTTTTCAACATATAAATGTATTTGAATCTGTTTTATAGTTCATTCATGATGTTTTTTAAACATACAATCAACAAAAAAGAAGAAAAAATGGAAAAAAAGAAAGAAAAAGAAAAATTAGAAAACCTATCTGGAAATCCAATTTGCCTTCGAAATCCGATGAAAATCTCCTTCAAATCTCGTCTCCTCGATGCAAAATCACTGAAAAATGGTGCAAAATGCTTTGGACTAGGTTTTTGCTCTACCAAGAGTGAAGAAGAGATAAAAAAAACAAAATGAAATGGTCATTTTGCCGGTTGTGGGCTTGACACACAGGTTGCGCGAGTGTTTTTTAAAAACTCGCCGAGATTTTTGCAAAAGTACGGACCGTACTTTCGGCGAGTAAAACTCGCAAAAACTCGTTTGCCAAAAAAACTCACAAGTTTTTGGCGAGTGTTCCAACTATGGTTTATACTTGGTATAAACCTTTGTTTGCACAACCTCGAGGAGTACATCAATAGGCATGATAAAGAGGATCTAGGTTTTGTTCTTCAAAGCGAATTCTAACCCTAGAACTAGCAATTCCAATAGCTACTCCAAGCTTGCATGCTATTGAGTTTTGTAGTGTTCCATAGGGATGCGTCCCCCCAATAAACCTCACTTTTCCTAGACGTCCCCATCTCAAAGGCTTGGGGACTTGGGGGGACGTCCCCCCAGCAACCCACCACCAGCGCCACCATCCCACCACCAGCATCACCGTCTCCAAGACGCCTCTAGGACTTCGAGGATGTTGGGGTGGCCTCAAGACATTTGGGGGACTCCTAGTTGTCTCCAAGATGTATAGTTCTTATACTTATACATCTTTTTATAGCTATTTTTTCAAGTACTATATGTAGGGAAACCTGAGGATGCATCCCCCCCCTCTAAAATGTCTCGTCCTTGTCCTCGGGTACAAGGGGATGGTCCCTTGGCGTCCCCTTTTTTTGCAAATTCATGGGGGATGTTTCCGAAATTGGGGGGATGGTCAAAGGGAAAGGGGGACGACTGACCATCCCGGGGACAACCAAGGGATGGCTAGGGGACTCCTGAACCGTCCCTCGACAGTCCCCCACGTCAAATTATTTTCATATATCATTCACAATTTTTGGAACACTCACAAGATAAATATTTGATGCTTTATTATAGATATATAAAAATAATTAAAAAATATTCTAGAAATGTGTAAACTTGAATTTATTTGCTTGCTGGTCACTAACAGGTTTTAGAGACAAAGACAGGATTTTGACCTTTTTAAACAGTTCTTCACAATTGGAAATAGGCTGAATATTTAGGCAATTTGATGCCCAAAACTCTTGGAGTGCAAAAATTGTCCCCACATTTTACTGCTCAAATCCATATCAGACAATACACCAGCATTGAATTTACTTCCAATAGTCCACACTCCAACCAAACTACAATAATTCTGCCTTCAGATGCCTCAGCTATTCATTATTGTTTTGTGCCAAGTAATCAATAACCTAGGTGAACAATCTTCGTTGTAATCACAAATGTTTGCCCAATTTGTGAGTTGGAAATAACCTTATGTAATTTGATTAAATTATAACTTGGAGGTTGTATTATGATTCATGTATGATAATTCTGAATTTTCAATGTGTATTGAGTATTGTCAAAGAATTTTGAACACAAATTTTATATGTTAAGGTTCTATAATGTATATTATGTATGCTTTATCCATGTTTTCATATGAATATTTAAAATTTTCCCTATATTTTATACAGCCGTCCCCCGCCGTCCCCAAATTTTTTCTCAAAAATTGGAAACTTGGGGATTCGTCCCGCCATCCCCTGCCGTCCCAGTCCTGGAAACTTGTGGTAACACTAACTATATGTATTTTAGCGCCCTGTAGCCACCTTGCCATTGGCCCCCCACTATCCCCCCACCATCCCCAAACTTAGGCCCTTGGTCTCTCCGTCCTAGAAACCCGTCCCCACGTCCCTACGTCCCCCCATTAGGAAAGTCCATGGAACTATGGAGTTTTGACCAAGACAATGGTGATTTGTTTGATTGTATCCTTTAGTTTAGTTGTGTCCAAGAGCACCTCAATTAGTAGGGAGGCCACTTTAGTATTGACCTTATACCTATGATGTTCTACCAAAAAATCTTTACCTAGGGCCACTTTGATTGCATGTAGCATGATAGTAGATTTTGTCTCGAAGATTTTTCTTTGACATAGCTATATAATTCTTCCAAGAAAAGCAATTTGTTAGCTCTTCATCGCCAAATGTAGAGAGGTGTCTATTGCTTCGTGAAGTGTTGCAAAATTTGTTGAGCTTTCAGGTTTAAAATGTGATGGGATGTGATGCTATAATAATGTAAAGTGGTTATATTTTTGGTGTGCTTTTGAATGATGGTTCAAGACTCAAGTGTTACTTGAAGGGTTGAGTTCCAATTGATTTTGCATGAATAGGAGTGTCATGATTATTAATGTTATTCTTTTGCATTGCCCACATGGGAGTACTGAGCTTCCCTTAAATTCATAGATCCTAGATACAAACTTTTATATGGATTATGTGTTGGGCATGGGTTGAGTAAATTTGATACATTGACACTAATTATTCAATAATTTGGTTATAAGTTAAATGTGGAATCAAAAGATTCTCACATCTTAGCCAAGCTATTAATTATATTATAAGCTTTCTTATCAGTGGCAAAGTTTCCCAGAAATTCAGATTCGTAATTTATTTCCTTGAGATATGTTGTGTAGTGAATGTGGGTAGGATAGTCAAGAATTCTATAGGCATTCTAGGATGGACCATGAAGTCTCAATGCAACTATAAGACCTTCATGCATATGGAGTAAGCAGGCATTGTTAGCTGTGTTTAAGCGTGGGATAGCTGTTGGTATTGGGGTCACCAGCTGCAGGTTGTGTTTCTTTAGGAGAGTTTATTTGGGTATTGTAAATCTTGTTGAGGCTAGTAAATTTGTTGTACATTGTGGATTAGTGGCAGGAGGAGCAGAAGTTCACTCTTCCTGGTGTTTTATTCCCATTAGAGGGGTTCTCCAGTGGTTATTCTCTGTGTGTGCAATTGTTTGTTTTTCCATACCTGAGTAGTAGTCTTGTGCTTCTCTCTAGGTTGAACATGCATTCATATTGTTTTTGTTCATTTGAGATAGCTGGTAGGATACTCTGCAATTAAATCCATTTGCTGATGTGCTTGAGTGTGGCATACCTGCCTCAGTTTGTGAATGAGCTATTGAAACTGGTAACTAGCAAAGAAATAGTTAAAATTGAGTAGGCATTTGCCAAGTGTGTTGATCATTGATAAATGGAATATTACTTCAATATCATGGTTGTGAAAACATTTTCCATGTCAATTTTAAGTATGAGGTTTAAGTGACTGGAGGGTGCTGGAAGAAAACAAATGAAATTTGATATCCTAAAGTTGCAAGGAGAGAATTACAGGGATACAGATGTATATCAATATAATGGCTGACCGAAATAGGCAAGCATGAGTGGAAAGACAACTAACAATTGCCAATTTTAGAAGTAAATGGAATGTCTAATGCATCTCTTACCTAATAAAGCAGCAAAAAGGGAATTAATGAAGCAGCACACCTAGGATGAAAATGAACTGACAAGGTTTGATAGTATTACATAGAAAGTTGCTTAAGCTGAGTAGGGACACTGGAGTAGCCCATAAGAGGCAAATAGAAAATACATCCTAAATTCAATGTCTAAAAACTATTGGAACAAAAGATGAGTTATGGATACTGCCAATCGTTATCTTTGGACTGGGTTGGGACTGGAGCAGCTATTGAACATTGATGTTTGCCAATTCTAATAATGTTAGTCTTCTTTGGTGTGGTAACACTATTTGTATATGGTCAGTTTTCACAGCGACATTCAATGCCCATGCAATTGGAAGAACAATAACTTAATAATTGACTCTTACTATCATAATCATTAGGTCTGGACATGGTGTAGAATGGAGCAGCTATTGATATTTTCTGTTCACTAATTGTAATAATGATAGTGTTAAGCATCCTTGGTTCGGTAATGCTATTTGCATATATGGTCAGTCTCCATAAGCTTCTTTGGTTTGGTAACACAATTTGCATATGATCAGTTTCCATAGCAATATTCAATGTGGAGACACTATTGGAAGAACAATAACTTAATAATTGACTGATACTATCTTAACCAATAGCTCTGGACAGGGTGTAGAATGCTGCAGCTCTGTTCACTAATTCTAATAATGATAGTATCAAAGTATCCTTGGTTTGGTATTACTATTTTTATATATGGTCAGTCTCCATAGTGATTGTTTTCTAAAAGTTACTATCTTGGTCAGAAAAGAAACCAAACACCCTTGGTTGAATTGTTAAAATAATATAGATAAGGAACTTCCTGGGGCTCTAAAAATACCTCCCCCAAATATTATATTAGGCAGGTCCTTACAGTGTTGTATAAATGTCACTATCTTCAGAAATATAGTCAAGCGCCATTGGTTGTGGTATTTAAAGAATACAGTAAACAACTACTAGGTATTTTAATAATACCTCCCCCAACTCTTATAGTAGGTGGAGTTCCTAAAAAGGAAATCACTTCTTGAAGTAAGCACAATGAACTTTTAGGCGACTGAGTGGAAATGCATAACAGTCTGATTGGTGCTGTACTAGGTAATATTGATGAATTCTGAAAGCTGTCTAAATTTTTTAAGAATTGTTGCAGCTAAAATTCCAAGTTAGGGCCAAGAGGATGAGGATAAAGTCAAGTTTTCTGAATGAGTGGACCTAAATATCTATGATCATCATCTAATGAATTTCTTCGTTGAAAGGAGGTGGAAGGAGCAACCATATGATATTTGTAGGATGAAGGAAATCAATCCATAGAAATCTTTTTTTGGAATCAGCTCCATGTTTGGAGCATTTAGTTCATGAATACAAATTGCCCAGTTTCTTGGATTTTTTTTTTTAATTTTTGTTTTTACATTTATTTTTTCCAATTTTTTTATTTTATCTCACATTCTGGAAGTTTTGTCAACAACAATGTGATATGATAGTGTTCAGTTATTCGACAAGCTCTTACTTGTGCTCTTTTTGTGTAGCCGAGGGGTTTTATTGCCCATAAATATGTGTGGAGACAGCAAACAACAAAATGCTCTAATGGAGTTTTTATAAGTCATGCATATAAATTAATTTATTTGTTGTTTTAAGTAAAAAAATTCAACTTCCATTGCACATTGGACCAATAATATTGATGGCAGTTCTAGGTTCAAACTGCATAAAAACTGCACCCATGTTGATAGTATATTTGTATATCTCATATATGTGGTTGCTGTATCCCCTGTTTTGACAGTATTTTAAGCATTATTTTCGTGTTTGCCCTTTGTTTCTCGATTTTATGATCTTAGTACTTAACTATCTTGCTTCACTTACTTTATGGACTCTTTTTAACTATTCATATCGGGTACTCTTGTATAAGTACAATAGCATAAAATTTTCTCTTGAATGATGTTTTCTGAGGCAACATCTATCTTGATGTGTGACTGCTGCAGTAACCATATGGGATTTGCTCAATTAAGCCTTTTCCGTATAATTTCATGTGAAAAGCATATAGTGAAAATATAAGTATTGAAGGGTGGGTTTCTGTATGAAATATATGTAGAGCACATTCTGAAGAATTTGGGTTTCATTTTTAACTTGTTTATATGTATTTAATTGGGTTTCTGTATGAAATATATGTAGAGCACATTCTGAAGAATTTGGGTTTCATTTTTAACTTGTTTATATGTATTTAATTTGATTTCTTTTACTTTTTGTTCTTGATATGTTTGTTGCTAGTTTTTGCTACTTTATGTTTTTGGAGTTGCTCTAATAAGTTGCAATGGAAATCTTTTTATGGGTGATGTTTGTAAATGTTTTGATTAATTTGTAGACATTTATTATGGTGTATACAGATCATAGTTGAAAAATTCGGACTCGGCAATAACTCGGCAGGCCCCAAATTTTTAAAAACTCGGGACTCGGCAAAAACTCGGGGAAAAACTCGGCAATAACTCGGCAATAACTCGGCAAACTTATCGAACATTTGAAAATACATAATTTTTTAAAATATTCTTAAAAATCACATATAAACTGAATTTTCAGAACATTTTACTGATATCATCATATATAAATCAAAATTAGAGCTTAATACATTTCATTTTTTCAAATATTTATATAATTATATTAATTATTTTTTACAAATTAATATATAAAAAATTAATTAATTAAAATACTTACCAAAAACAACTTGTTAAAATAAAAAATTAATTATTTAAAAATTTTAATTAATATAACTAGTTAAAGAATGTTAAAAAATTTCAAATAATTAATTTTTTTATTTTACTAAGTTATGTTTGGTAAGTTTTTTAATTAATTAATTTTTTATTTATTGATTTGTAAAAGAAAATTTGTAAAAAATAATTAATATATTATATAATTATATAACTATCTATTTTCAAAAATTGAAATATTTTATCAAAGACAATAAAATTAAAATTTTTATTTTATTTTATTTTTAAAACTTATAGTCAAAAAAATTAAAAAGAAGTAGAACTTTGATTTTTTTAACAAACCCCAGAAAAAACAAAGGAAAAAATGCAAAAAGAAAACGCAAAGAAGAAATGCAAGAAAAACGTAGAGAAAATTCGAAGAAAAATTTCCTGATTCGCACGTGCCCTACTGCCCTTGTGGATTTTTCGTGCGTCTAAATTTGCAGAGAAAATTCAAAGAAAAATACAGTGAAATTGCGTCTAAATTTGCAGTGAAATCGCGTCTAAAGTTGCAGTGAAATAGTGCCCTAGTCGCGTCGCTTATGGATCTGTAAATCGCGTTTTTGAAGGGTTCGAAATGAAATAAAAACTCACGTTTTTCTTTTGCTCGGTTTTATACCTCATCAACAACATTTTTTTGCCCTAAAACGTGCGTGTTTTGGTGCGATATACACAGAAAAATCGCGGTGATTTTTTAAAATACTCGGCTACGAGTATTTGGGCGATTAACTCGCCCTCCATTACTGCACGCGATTACTCACGAGTTGCGTGATTTGTTTGCGTGTTTTTCATCTATGATACAGATGATTACAGATTTTTCAATGCTCTTACATTTGGCAACTGGACAACTTGTTAATGATTTTCTTGTAGTGATCTCTTTGTATGGAAAGTGTTTATAAGAGTTTATTGATATGTTCAAAGGTTTTAATTTATGGCCATTTGGTAATATTGTACTAATCAGTGTATTGTACTTGAATACAATTATATACACCTTGTTTATGTCAGGTTGGTATAACAATTGGTGCCCGCAAATACGATCTTGATGCTGAAACTCCCTTCAAAATATCGGACATATTAGACATGCATACAGTAGTGAAGCACTCTGCCACAGTTTGTTCTGATGCTCGAGATCTAATAGAGACTGGCAAACTTCAACTAGCTGAGGTACACAACCTTTTTGAAGTTTATGGAAACTGATTCTATGTTGTAAAAGTATCTGTCCTTATTGTCATCAGTGAAATTCAGCTGAAAGTTCCTCCTTTGGCAATGACGTAACACTATGTGGCAGTCAGTTGATCCTTAATAAAAGTATATATAATGAATTCTGTCTGTATTTCTACTTTCTGATTACAAACTATAATTCAACATTCCTTCAATATCAAATGTTCAGAAATTGTTTTCTTATTGCAGGGAAAGCTTAATGAGGCATATGAACTTTTCTCTGAGGCTTTTGCAATTCTTCAACAGGTTTGTAGTCTTCTGCAACCTCTTGTAGGATTTTACTGGCCGGCATCTGATGTTGTATTTGATTGGTAAATGGGGTATATTTTATACCCTAGATATCCAAAACTCTGTACTAAACATACTTTGATGAAAACCAGGTGTCTGGTCCGATGCATCGAGAGGTGGCCAACTGTTGTCGGTACATTCCTCTCCTTTTGTTTTTACTGGGATGTGGAAATCTAGTTTCTAGCACTAGCTATTGCATAGGTGTTTGAATTGAGGTAGTGATGGGTATGGATGAAACAGTTGTCATTCTATTTATGCGCAATGGGTATATTCAGTTTATTATCACATTCCAGTTCCAGTCATAAGGTCCAGTGGGGCATTCTAGCAGTTGAAACATTATAAATCATAGATTACAATTAGGACTATTTTCTTTTGCAGAGTTCCCAAAAAATAATTTGTGGTCTAATCCAGATGTAGATTGTAGACAGCTCTGTTTATGCATTCAACATCTAATACTTTCATGATTATAACTTGTCAATTTGTAAGTGGACATAAAACATCTCCATCTTTGGGATCCTCCAAAATAACAGGAATCATTAATAAAATCTGGAAATACATTAAGAATGTTTCTTCAATATCTCTCTCATTGAGGGTCTGGATAATAAAATCCAGAAAAAAAAGTCTCTATCTTCTGGTGCAACCTTTGACAGCAATTTATATTCTTATCTCCATCCATGACATTATATTGTACTATTCTTGACATGGTGCGCTTGCTACATTAACATAGATAAGACAGAATTTTTTTTGGGGTGGCTAATGCATCTATCGTTGGGAAGGTGTAAGAGTGCATTAGGTGCATTGATACTATACTTGACCAAATAAAGGTTTCTGTTTGACAGAAAGACCCCACATTGCAATTCTACGATGAGCATTATCAACCAATAATTCATAATAGATGGGAGAAGTTCAACACTCCCTTGCCCATGGTTGCCTATGCATTGAACTCAAAGTGGTATGTGCAAAGGCTTGATAAAATTACATCTATATAGGATGTTGAGGTGAAGGCAATGCTCATGAAGGCTATTCAGAAGATGTATGATTCTACAAATTCTAGCATCATTCGTATTGAATGAACAAAATTTGCCACTCATAGGGGATATTTAGAGGAGGCCATGATAGATAGGGAGACTATGGCACAAGAGGACCCAATTTTGTGGTTGAGTATGCATGGGCCTACTTCTTAGATTACCTCCCTAGCCATTTGTTCGCTGTCCTAAGCTTCTAGTTCTTTTGTTGTTGAGAGGAATTGGTTTTCTTATAGCTTCATCCACTCCATTAATTGGAATGAGCTTACCTTATATGGTAGAGAAGCTTGTGATTGTACATAGTGCTTTGTGTCTCATTGATCACAACACACTTATATACAAGGAGAGTCTAGCAGCTCAATGGGATTTAGAGCTAAAAAAGCCATGGCTGGTTCATGTTGGTTTGGAGGAGCTTGAGCTTGTGGAGTCCAACAGTTCTAGTGATGAGTTTGGTGAGGAGTTTGGGGATGATTAGAGGCATTAGGCAATTTTGTCATTTTAAACATTGTAATCATCATTAAGAAATTTTGAATATAATTATTATAAATTCTGAATTCGACATTTTCACAATGCAATCATTACAATGTGTTTATTGTTTACTAGTTTACTTAGTATGCCAAAGTTCAATTCTTATACTTATTCCTTATACATCTTTTATAACTACTTTTTCATGTACTATATGTATTTGTGTTGCCCTCTTGTCATACCCAAACTTAGGCCCTTGGTCCCCTTGTTCCCCTATCAAGAAATTCCATTGAACTATGCAAAATCTGAGAATTGACAACACATTACAACAAATGATCAATGATAAATAGATAAATTGATAATATCATAATTCAAATTGATAACTAAGTAATGCCAAGGCCCAATCAAATTGTTGAATCATAGTACATACAACAAAGTCACGAAATGTAATAATTTGAATATCAATGATCAGATGTGAATCATTATAGTACTTGAAAATTGGAATCCATTTCAAAAAAATATTCAAATAAGCAATAAATTGAAATTTCAAATTTCCAACTCAAATCTCACTATACAAGTGACCAACATTAAAAAAAAATTGCCAAAAAAAATATCTATAGCTATTTTTGTTTGAGCAACAAGCTCGCAAATCAGAGTCATGATCATCTACAACTACATATCTAGGAAACTCCTCATCATTGGAATTGTCAAAAATAAGTGGAACTATTTCCTTCAATCTCATTTGCACGTCATGTTCGTCATTCATGTTGTGATAGCTCCTCAGGCTCAACATTCCACTATTGCACTCAGCTCTGTTTATATGCAGGTGTCTTGCAATCAATCAAATGCAAGGCACTATGCACTCAGCTAAGCTTTTCCACTCTCATATAGGGAAGTCGTTACATCTTTAAAGAGTAAAAATATCTATATGTGAACTAGTTTCTCTCAGTAGTAGATGAATGAGAAACATGTGAGAGAAGACAAATGACAAACGTGCACAATACTTGTGGAGGTTCATATATTGTCTACCAACTAACTAGCTTGACCTATGCCAAAGTTTGATTGTCAATTCTTGTTGAAGTCTTGTGGCCATTTAGTGTGATAAACATTAAGGGGGATGGTTTTTTTGGAGGCCTTCATGAGGCCATTCCTCACCTCATGATCATTAAGGGGGAGAATTCTTCTAGGTCTTTCTACATACCATTTTGGATTCAAAGCATATGCAACCATGTGTAGAGTGGCAATCAACTTCTCTCACCATTTTTGGATATGGGGTGAATATGGTCCTTATACAATTGTAGGGGAGAACTCATGAATGATGGCCTCCACTTGGCCAAGCATGCTATCAGTGCACTCTTAGATCTTCCCAAGACTAGAGCTTATAAAATCTTCAAATCTAATAACAGTGGAAACAAACTGTATAAAAAATGTGATATATTTCACCTTCAACCAAAAAGTTGTCATTGATCATAGTCTTCTTCACCTTCTTTTGGGTGGTTTGTGTTTGTCATGCTATACAAAACTTTAATTTCAAGTATATCAAAACTTATCCTCTTTTTCTAGAGTTGCTTTATTGACTTTTTGGTGAAGTGCTTGATTTGAAATTTTGTGGTGTATTTGAATGGTTGAATAAAAAATATTAATTTTCACTTATAAATGACTTGAAATGAATTATTACATTTTAAACTCAACAATTATGCTTGAAAGTTGAAATAAAAATGCTTGCTAGTACAAATATCAAAAGACCTTGATTACCCTACATGGAAAAGAGTGAAGATATACCAAAGGAATATCAATTTAACTCTTTGTTTCCCTTGGTGAAATCCATTTTGGAAATGTTAGAATTTGTTATGAACAATAAATTTGCCCAATACAAAATGCCTTGTGAGCTAATCATAAAATTAAGAAAATGAATAAAGATATTCAATATTCAATATTATGGAGACAAGTTACAAAGAGTAACATACAAATATGTAGGCCTCTTGGATACATGATTGAAGGAGATGACATGTTCAAGAGGCACAAGTTAACTCTCAATCCAATCAAGAGGTGAATTAGCTTAGTCTAACTAAGACAAAAGTGGGCTTGACTAAATTGAGGTGGCATTTAGGTACCATCAATAAAGAGTTGATGAGGTAGTGGTGGCACTTGTGTACCTCAAGTCAAGGTGAACACATGCTGTTGTTAGCTACCTAGGTGAGAATAATTAATATTCATATTATCCCAAAACTTATTAACTAGGTGCAATATCAAAAAGGTGAATAAAATATTGCACCAACACGCCCCATAGTGCAACTTTGGAGAAATGAAAAGAGAAATGGGGTCCCAACAATTAGGCCATGTTAGGTAACCATGTACAATGATGATCTCCTTGAAAGAAAGGAAGGAGAAAACCCACAAGACAAAACTCCCCCAAGAGAGGATGATGAGAGAAGGTTTAGGTGACCTCACCCTTGGTGCCTTTCTCCTCCCTCCCCTCTACTCCCACCCAAAAAGTGAGAACAATAAAACCCCATGTGAGGAAAAATTCCCTCTTAAAATAGAAAGAAGAAGAGAGACCATGAAGGCCCCCTTCAATGTATAATTTCCTACATCAGTGGTAGATGCTTGACATTGAATGTTGAAGATGGTCTAGGATCGCTGAACAACATTTCTCCCCTTAGGAAGAAATAAAGCCAAAGGTGTATACAAGATATCTCCCCATTCCTGAAAGGAATATGAGGGGAGAAAAATCAGAATATGTGATGTCTTCTCCTTCCTTCAAAAAATTCAAAAGAGAATTTGGAAGTTGCTCAAGTGTTGCCATGTTGGTAAGAGGCATCAAATTATTAATCTTAAGCCTAAATGAAAAAAGCGACAAATCAGAACCTTGTGGAAATGGATGTAGAACAAGATCCAAATTGAATGTAAATTCTTTGAATGTTGCTAAGTGATGTCCAAGTCAATGCCAAACTATCACAATATTGATAAGATGAATTAGGTACCATGCAAGATTCAAGAACAATAACCATGGATGCATGGTGCTTAGCAAATGTAAGACAAATGGATCAATGAGAATCTAGTACTCCTATAGAGGGTGTCAATATGAATGATGATAGAGTCGGATCATGTAGACTCACCAATATTTTCAAAATTGTCACTATATATTAAATTTAGGTTGAGAAAGAACAAGAGGCTTTGAATGTGCCTTCATGACATTTGAAGAAGATGATACAAATCCACAAGAATTTGCATCAAAGAGGAGATGAATGCCCTCAATGGCATCCTCCAAATCTGCAAAATGTGGCTCACAAAACAAACCCGATGTATTTGCAAGTACTCATCTTAGAAAGTTGTATTTGAAATATTGATGAACTTGCTTCAAGGAATCTTTATAAGCCATGGACAATGCAAAACTACATTCAGATGGAGCAATAGGTGATGGAGATGAGATCTTAGTAGATGTCATATGATTACATTGCTCATCTTGAATGATGTGTTTGCTCAAGATGTTTGAGTATGAACAATTGATATACTTGCTGATTATCTCAAACAAGTTGTTTCAGTTCATTAATTTGTTTTAGAAAGCATTCATTTTTATCATGATATTTCTTCCACAATAAACACATACAGTCTTCAATGTTTCAGGAGAATTATGTAGAACACTCAAATGCAAAGGAGAGAGAGTGAGAGCATGATTAGCTCCCCCAAGATATAGAATATAGAATCACAAGATCAAACCTAAAGCCCCTTTAATGAGACCCACCCAACAAACTATGATGATGGCACTCTATGCCTAGTGCAATTATAGTTGCCACTTGCCAAATTAGTGAAGTGGTCTTGATTTTGTTGTATTATAGATACTAAATTAGGACATAGAGTTGAAAGTACAATTTTATGATAGAATGAAATCAATCAGGCTGCTCTAATGAGAATGACATGAAAAATTATGCACTTTCAAAAAAATTTGCACCCAAAAAATGTTACTATATGAGCCGAAAGAAAGCCTTGGAAGTTCTCAAGATGAGATTTGCTTAGCCTTATATAGGTACCAAAGAAAAACTAGCAATGGAGAAGGTGTTGGCAAGAGACATTGCACAAGTCATTTGGTGTTGTCATTGATGGCAACCCTAGTTAGTAATCCCATCCACATCTTGGAAATCGCTTATACCGAAAGTCAGATTGAAGAAATGTATTATCTTTCAAAGCTAAAACAGGGTATTCGACAGAGTTGTGTATATTGGCTCATATGCAAATTTTTGTTATCATTTTGTATTGTAGATCTCTGGGAAGGTAACTATTGTATCCTTGAATCATCGGGGTTCGCATTGATTGGTGTGCAAGTTAGAAGATCCGGTGTATTGATTTTCAGTCCAACAGTGTAGAAAGGCCGACTAAATGAGTGAAGCGTGTTGTGGATCTTCGAGACATAATTGTTTATGGTGTTTCGTGTTCGAGACATGTTGTTTTGGGTGCTCACTATGTTTTGGCCGACATTGATTGATTCGCATTGATAATTGTCCATGGATTGAGCCGACAATTTGTATACGTTTTATATTTTGTTTAAGCCGACATGCAATTGTTTTAATCTCTAGTGGCAGATATATATAAGTGATCATTCATATCATTTTGATATGCGTTGCGATGTGATGCGAAAGTTAGAAGGAATATAGATTGATTGTGCGTAGTTTTATTTGAGCAAAACAAAGATTGGTGGTTCGAATTAAAGAAAAGATAGTTTCATGAGCAGAAGCAGACAAAATGTGAAGAATGCAAATAATGTGCTTAACTAGAACTATACTTAGGCATTAGCAGATGCTACTTCATAGTTCGTCTACTCCAGTAGTTTTCTGGAAGTGACTGTAAGACAATGAGTCTTCTTTTGGGCAGAAAGCCCTCTGTATTTGAGCAGTGAGCTCTAGGCAGTGTGCCTAAATGCATGTGCATTCTTTTTGTAAACACTTATATTGAGTATACTCAAATTGTGGATTGACCTCCACTGTGGTTTTTCCCCTAACAGGGTTTCCACGTAAAAATCCTTGTTTTATGGTGTTGTGGTTGCTTGTCTTGTGTTCTTGCATCTTTCTTTTGGTTCAATGCTATAAGTGGTTTAAAGATCAAGTTAATAAAGTCAGATTTTGCAGAACACTGATTCACCCCCCCCCCGCTTAGTGTTTCTTGATTCCAACAATTGGTATCAAAGCCTAGTTCCTTGAAAGAAGTTTAAAAGCTTGGGCAAGATCCGAGAAGGTGACTCTATGGATTCTGGCAGTCTTCATCAACAACTTTTGGTAGCACTAGATGATCTTGATCAGGCCAAATCTGAAGTCCGGGAATTGCAAGCAAGCCTCATGAATGCTGAGAAATTCATTCAATCATTGAAAGATCAAATCAATAAGTCCAGGGAAAAGAGAAAGGAACTCTGTGATCAGATCAAGCAAAAAGACAGTAAAAGCATGGAAGATGAACACCTAAGTCAAGCCCTGAAGGAAAAGATAGAAGAATGTGAAAAGCTCACCAGAGAGTGTTGTTCTAAAGCATGAGATGGAATCTATTGTGATGAGGAAGACCAAGGAAATTGAATATAGAAAGAAGAATGAAGAGAATCTTACTCAGTCCTTGAAAGAAAGATCTGATGAATGCAACATATTCAATCAGCTAGAACTTGAATTGCAACAATCAAGAAACAATGAAGAAGAGCTTGAAAGACATTGTTATTCTCAGGGATGAACTTGCTACTGCAAATGAATTCAAGGAGAAGTTCAAGATTAGCTTAGCTAAGTTTGATGAACTGATTCAAAGTCAGAAGATTGGAAACGGCAAGCAAGGTCTTGGATATGGGAAAGGAGAAAGCTCCAGATCTGGTCAAAGGAAATTTAGGTCAGGACATCAAACAAACAAAGCTAGAAGGTATCTGGTAAGACAACCCAATGCTCAAAAGTTTAATGGATATTGTTTTGTTTGCGATCAATTTGGTCATATGGCTGCTCAATGTAGAAGTAGAATCAATCCAAATGGTCCATTTTCTGGTCAGTGTTTCAATTGCAATAAGCATGGTCATAAGTCAATTGAATGCAAAAATATGACAAACAACTTTTTCAATAGAAATATCATATGTTATGCTTGCAATAGATTTGGCCATATTGCTAACTAGTGCAGATCAAGAGAAAATCAATGGAATAATTGGTCTGAACAAAGAAATGTTGTGTGCTATAACTGTAACAAATCCGGTCACATTGCAAGATTTTGTAAAAGCAGGAAGGGTTCGGTAAACAAAGGGAAAAATATGCACAAGAAGGATAAAGGAAAAGGAAAAGTCACTGTGGATGAGGTCAGGAATCAAATGAAGAAGACATGGGTAAAGAAGAGTGCTTCCGATGCAGGAAATGAACCAACACTAGAATCTGGTACTGGAAATTCCTTTGGGAATTAATTTAAGGCCTTTGGCCTAGGGGGAGCTCTCAAGAAAATCTTTTAACCCCCCTGTCGGTAGTTGGTACTAGAATGTGGAAAATTACAGCGATTGTGTTAATGATCTATAGATCTTTTGGGTCCGCAGAAGAATTTTCTTTCACAGACTATGAAAATAGGGTATACGGAAGACCTAGGGCAAAAGCATTTAATGCGACAAAATGTTTGGTGTGCGAATTATATAAAGGTTACTTCTATTCCTCATTTGTCACTTTGCACTTTGAGAAGAAGAAGTTTGGAGAGCTCTACAAGCGAATTTGGCGAGATACAAGTCTGAAGGTGATTCAACGATCAAACCCTAATTCGGCGAAAAGTTATTTATCTGTGAAACTTGTGAATTTGAAACTTTTGGAAATGGTTGCTCCATTAGTCGTTGATATTAAGGATAGACCCCGCCTAAAATTCAAATGGCATCCGTTCAAATCTGTTGAGACAAAACCATTAGGTGCTTTTTCTTCAGTTCCGTATGGTGTTTTGCACATTGAAGATATTAGGGCATACATTCATGTGAATATTGAGTTAGGTAGCTCCCAGTTGTTAAATTTGTACACAAATCATATTGTGGGAGAAGATTTCTGTGTTAAACCTGAATTTAAGGCTTTGGAGGAGAAGAAATTCACACAAATTGTGAAGTTTCCTGTGTTCGACGAAAATGAATGGGTTTGATACATACGAAATCGAGTGCATGCCGAGTTCCTGTGGTTAAATCAGCCCTTCAAGATCTTAAGTGAAGTTATAAGCCTAGTTACTAGTCTTGTTGTGACCTTTTCACACATGACCCCATTCAAAATGAGGACCCCCTAATTTTTGCTCCATTCTGGTCTTTTGGCTTTGGATTTGGGTTGTTTTGCATCCCTCTCTCTCACTTTGCCCTTTCTGTCCTTCCGAGGATGTCCCTATCTTGGACCTAATTGGAATTTTGGCTGAGTTTGAAGTGCGTTTTGATGAATTAGGATTTTCATTCTCCAGGCTTTTTTGAAGTCAAATCAAGTTGGCAAATTGGAATCTGCGCTGGGCTTTGCTATCTGGAGGCTTCAGGCAGGATCCCATTAAATTTTCACTAAATTCTGACAACTTACTATTTTTAGTAAGTACTTAATTTGGGATCTTTTCCTCAGGATTTTGGAATTCTAACTGTTTCACCACATTTAGGACACTTCAAAGTGTTTGCACGCAAAATTTGAGCAAATTCAGATAACTTTCTATTTTTAGCAGTTTTGGCTTCGGAGATAGTTTTTAGGGTTGCATGTAGGATTTTTCAATGCATGCCAGAATAGTCTTTCTGGGTTTTTCGAAGGCTTCGCGATGATATAACATGCAAGTCAAAATGATGACTTCCTATTTTTATCAGGTGCTCGCATGCATACTAGTTTTTTTGGTTTTTTGAGATCTCTCAGGCAGTATGACATGCAAATACATCTGGCAGTTAGTTGATTATTTTTCAGGCACTTACTATTTTTAGTAGGTTCACCCCAGTAGTCCCAGATCTTTAGTTTCGAGAGCAGAGCAGTGCAAAACAAAAACTGAGTTGAACGGAGGTCAATTGAGGTCAACAGAGGTTTTTCTAGGTTTTTTGAGATCTCTTAGGCAGTATGACATGCAAATACATCCAACAGTTAGTTAATCATTTTTCAGGCACTTACTATTTTAAGCAGGTTCACCCCAGTAGTCCCAAATCTTTAGTTTCGAGAGCAGAGCAGTGCAAAACAAAAACGGAGGTGAACGGAGGTCAATTGAGGCATGCAAATAAGATTAGGGTTTCCTAGTTTTATGCATAAAATGGGGTGTGAAATTCGAGAAAATATCAAATTGATGTATCCCATCGAGATCAACATCTTTCAGAGAGTCCACTGGTGAAATTTGAGCAAAATCTGCATACTTACTATTTATAGTAAGTCACTTCCAAGGTTAAAAATAGCGGGTACGCACGAAAGGCAAAGTGTGAACAGGTCAAATGATCATGAAGGTCTCGCCAGGCAAATTTCAAGTTAAGAGGAGCTGTAGAAGTCAAGAAATCAAGGATTTACTAAAAATAGCAGGTAGGCATGAATGGCAGGTATAAACAGGTTAGTCAAGCCACAAGGACCACATTGAGCTAGCTTCAAGTTCAAAACAGTTGAAAATTCATGAAAAATCACAAGTCTTCAGAATTTACTAAAAATAGAAGGCAAGGGCGAGCAAGGCACAATTGGCTAAGTCACCTTTAGAGGTCCCCTTGGCACTCTAGATGAAGAAAACGCCCAAGGCATGCAACTAAAGTGGAAGCATCACTCGTGATATGCGCCCAAGTTGCAATGTAAGCTAGGTGCAAGGAAAATGCTAAGGCGTTGGAAATGGCATGAACCTACCTCAAATGCGCCCAAGGTAAGCAAGAGGCTTGGAAAAGTTTCTAGGTCATCAAATAGAAGGAGGCACCCTTGAATGCACCCTCAAAATGAAGCTCACAAGGTAGAATGTGCCCAAGTTGAGTGAGTTTGAAATTTGCCTAAGGCAATGAAAATGGAAGCACCACCCCCCATATGCGCCCTTGACTTGAAGTGGAGGCGTTGGAAAAGTGCTAAGTCAAAATGGAAGTCGAGGACTTCAAATGCGCCCTCAAAAGAGATGCGAATGTTGAAAAAACGCCTAAGTCATAAAATAAAAGCTCAAGGTAGTGAATGCGCCCATAGCATGCATATTCCTAAGGCGTTGAAAACGAAGGTGCGAGGGGTAAAATACGCCTAAGACATGTGATGGGAAGGTATCATCTAGCATATATGCCTAAGACATGTGAAGTGAAGTCATCATCTAGCATATGCGTCCATGATGAATAGGAGGTATTGAGAATTTTTTTTTCTAAGGCATGTGAAATAAAACATCACTAGGGAATATGCAAAGAAAATTAAATGACACCCCCTTCATAGACGTCCAAGGTGCAAGGATGATTTGAAAAGTTTCTAAAGGGAAAAAAATAAAATGCCATTAGAGAAAATACTCCCAAGTTAAGAAGGAAGGAGGTGTTTTAAAATATTGTTCTAAGGCGTGAAGGTGGAAATTTTTCTAAGGGGTAAAATGTACCCAAGTGGAGAAGTTGACGAGGCATAAAAGTTTCTAAGTTATAAAATGAGATTTGACACCCTCAAATGCGCCCAAGGAGAGGAGGCAAGGGGTAGGTGATGAGAATTTTCTAAGGCATGGAAGATGAAAGCATAAGGGTCGAAATGCGCCCAAGGGAGAAGGGGTTGGATAAGAAAATTTTCTGACTCATGAAAATGAAAGATGACCCATCAAAATGCGCCCAACACACATAAGTTCAAATGCGCCCTCAATGTGGAGAAATTTCTAAGGCATAAACTCCAAGCACAAGGTGGTGGATGCACCCTTGAAGGAGACCTTGTGAAATGAACACATAAGCCTCTAAATGCGCCCATGATGAAAGTTTATGCTAGAGAAAATTGATGAATTCTATCAAATCCAAAGATCAATCAGACCTTGGAAATCGGAACATGGAAACTAGGTAAGTGAAGTGAATTTATGCTATAAGTGTTCCGATGCTCTTCTTTTTGTTTGTTTTGCAGGGTGAACATCGGGACCAAAACATGACGACTTGGGGTGATGGAGCAAGTGCTCTAGGACAACATTACAACCTTGGAAGGGGAAAAAGTTACATGTTTGAAACTCCTCCATGATGTTTCATTTGCGCCCAAGCCATGAAGGGAGATGTTGGAGAAACGGCTAAGTGTTGGAATTTCTCCACAAAGACCTAATATGCACCCAACTTAGACAGGTAGGTGGCAAGGAAGAAATGGTCGAGTCCAAGACAACAAAATCCTTCAAGATCAGAATGAAGGAAATGATGAAGGCCCAAGCATTAAAGATCATCCTCGAGCATTAAAATTTCCTGAAGGTTAAGGAGGAGGAATGAGCAAAAACTTCAATGTTAAAGAGTGATAGTAGGATGGATTAAAAAACAAAGTAGAGGAATTGTTCTTAAGTGTGAAGTCCCTCTCTGACAATATCAAAGGCTGTGATGATCAGATTGATCGAGTTTGCAGTCAAGGAGAAGGACAGTGGGAATGTGTTTCTGGATGAGAACCTTCTGGAAGATGGTGGGCACTAATTGCTCATAGTGGTCAAAGGGAGAAAGTGGGCATTCTGTGCTCATTTATTACCCCACTCCACTTTCCGACAGTTTTTAGGGCAGAATCTTGACTAGGGCTTAAGTGGCTCAATCTGAGCCCTTCATTGTAATTCAATCTGAACTGTCCATTGGACTGGGCCAACTATAAAAGGGGCATCCCCCCTCATTTGTATCATATATAGATAGGATCAGAGAGTAGAGAGAATAGCATAAGAAGTAGAGATAGCATAGATTGATAGCATAGCTTAGATTGGAGAGCAAGGGAAGTTTTCCATTTGAATGCTTTGTAAGAAATTGTTGTGAACACTCCTATAATAAAAAGAGTTATCATTGCTTGTGGTTTAATCTTTTGTTGTGGGTAGCTAGCAAGGTTTCTTCGTCCTTCTAATTCATTTAGAATCTTAAGAGCTTAAAGTAAGGTAGATTTTAATCAATGCACGTAGATAGTTGTGGAATGTGGTGGTTGAATTGAGCGAGCTTCACTAAATCCATACCACTAGCAAATCCAATGATGGTGGGCTAGCCTTGTGTGGTCAACTGGAATATTGTATATTTAACTTCGATTATAACTTATGTGTTGATATGCGTCGTTGTGATGGTATCCTCATGTTAAGCTATGATCTGAATATCCCAAGTTACTCCTCTGAAGATTGCATCGGTTCTGTGGAAGCTATCCTAGGTAAGGCAAAACAGAGTCTGGTTTGAGCTTGCAAGAATTGATCTCCATGTCCCGCATTTAGAGTAGGTAGTAGTATTTCTAATCCCTGCATCCTTTTACATTCAGCATTTTCTCGGTTAGCTTAGGAAATTCGAGTTCCATTGCTATATTTTCCGAGTCTTGAGAGTCCTTTTCAAGTAAGCAATCACATAAGTCCTTTTCAGAAGAAAGGTTTGGTACCTTTTCAGAGAAGGATATACAAGTGCATAATCAACTGAGAAAGCCTGTGATAGTCCGGAAGGTGAGAAGGGAAGTTGAAGCTTTTGCAGAAACCCTTGGTATATCAGTTGAAGCTGTGAGGGAAGCTAGGAAGAAAAGAGAAGAAGTTGTAAAAGGAGAGCCTGCTAGAATTGAGTCAGCTAGTCCAGTAGCATCCTCTGCCAGATCTAGATCTACAAGTAGCTCTGCACCCTCATCCGGTTCTACTAAGAAATCAAGTCTTGTAAAAGTTCAAATCAAGGCATCTAGAAGAGAAGGAAAGAGGAAAAAGGATAAAAACACAAGAGTCTATGTTGCTGTTGAAGATGATGAAGAAACTGAATCGGATGAAGAAGTCAGAGAAATCAAGCATAAAGGCACAAAGGCATCGAAAGTCTCTAAGGACAAGCCCTTCGATGAAGAAAAAGGTGAAAACTGATAAATCGGGTATGACTGTAGTAGAGGAAGTGGAAAAAGCATTAATTAAGGATGGTAATCTCAAAACACTTTTTTGAATGGTATGACACTTTTGATAGTGTCGGCTAGAGAACTCTTGAAGAAGCTACAATAAAATACTTGAATATTTTCAATAAGACTCTCATAGAAATAATGCGAGGGTTACCTAAAGAGATATATGAAGTCTTAGAAATGAGGAGAGTGAATGCAAGAGTTGAAGAAGAACGAATGGGAGAACACATACTTGCTAATCTATGTCCGGTAATGTCAATAGAAGAAATGAAAAAAATCCTCAATGATGCTAAAAAAGATTTTAAGAGCAAATGAAGGGTGAACAAGCTTATGATCAGGCAGACTGAAGAAGTGGCAAAAGACATTGAGAAAATTCTTAAGGCAGTTATGTTGAAGAACATATATACTGCTGCGTTTGAAGAAACTCATGTTGAAGATGTTCCATCTGGTTCGAAAGTTCAAGATGCTCCAGTCAATATTGAAGAAGTGAATGAAGACACAATTGAGGACACTCAAAATCCTCTAGATGTGGAGGATACTGAAATTCCCATGAAGACTAAAGCTCCTAAAGATACATCAGTTGAAGAAATAGAGATTCCCAAAGTCAAGTGAGAATCTAAGATTGAAGAAAAGAAGGTTGAGACAAAAGAAGTTGTTATGGAAGCAAGAGACACTGCTAAGGCAGTAAAGAAGTTTTTAGAAGATCAACAAGAGGAGTTTGACCCTTAATTGGTTGAAGGTCCTATCAACTTGGCCACTCTATCTCCTATTCAGAAGCTGAAGGTGGCATCATTTGGTCAGACCAAGGCAAAGGAAGAGTTATTGAAATCTCACATTGAGGACAGTGAGCTACTAAGTCTTGAATCTGGTATCTTGGAGAAGATCATGCCCACACATGTCAAGGATTCATCCGATTCTCCCTCCGGTCAGCTAAAGAAACTTATCAACTCTGTAAGTACTCACTTTGAGTCTCTTGAAAAGTTAGCTGAGGATAAGGTTCAGAAAGAATATGATGCAAACAGGTTGAGTAGATTGAAGTGTATGATTGCTAATGATAAATCATTATTAGCTACCTGTGAAAAGAACATTCAAGGTGCATTATCTGAAGGTGGAAATATTTGCAAGTCATGTTTATCTTTGTCAAACTTCATTGATGTCATTGAGAAGAAAATTAAGGAATCTGAGAAATAGTTAGCAAATATTTCTCAAACTTTTGATCGTCTAACCGTTTCTTTGACAAAATTAAAAGTTTGAAGCATGAAGAAGACAAAATTGTTGAAAGGGTATGTGAACTTAGAGGACTAATTGGTCTTAAAATGGAGACAATGTTTAGTGCATTGAAGGAAGCACAAGACGCTATGGCTGTCAGTGATTCGACAAATCTTAAGTCAACAGAGATGCAATCCTATCTGTTCTGTGGTCACATGACTATCTTGGAGAGTCTCAAAAAGGGTTGGGACACTAGTTTAAGCCTGTTGAAGAACAATTTTGCAGACATATTCAAGTTCATGTAAGTTAGTAAAGCATGTTTGTACAGTTTTGTATGAGTTTTGGTATGCGGATTCCCATCTTTGCCATTGATGTCAAAGGGGGAGTGTGGGACAGTGAAAAATGTAATATTCATCTCAGGGGGAGTTGTGGATAAAATCTTTTTGAAGTTTTGTGGATTGCAGTGTATTCATGTTGGTATTGGTTCCGACACTTAGTCATTTTTCACTAAGTGTTGCCATCAATGCCAAAGGGGTAGATTGTTGGCAAGAGACATTGCACAAGTCATCTGGTGTTGTCATTGATGGCAACCCTAGTTAGTAATCCCATCCACATCTTGGAAATTGCTTATACCGAAAGTCAGATTGAAGAAATGTATTATCTGTCAAAGCTAAAACAGGGTATCCGACAGAGTTGTGTATATTGGTTCATACACAAGTTTTTGTTATCATTTTGTGTTGTGGATCTTAGGGAAGGTATTTTGATGTATTGACTATCGTATCCTTGAATCATCGGGGTTCGCATTGATTGGTGTGCAAGTTAGAAGATCCGGTGTATTGATTTTCAATCCAACAATGCAGAAAGGCCGACTAAATGAGTGACGTGTGTTGTGGATCTTTGAGACATAATTGTTTATGGTGTTTTGTGTTCGAAACTTGTTGTTTTGGGTGCTCACTATGTTTTGGCCGACATTGGTTGATTCGCATTGATAATTGTCCATGGATTGAGCCGACAATTTGTATACGTTTTATATTTTGTTTAAGCCGACATGCAGTTGTTCTAATCTGTAGTGGCAGATATATATAAGCAATCATTCATATCATTTTGATATGTGTTGCGATGTGATGCGGAAGCTAGAAGGAATATAGATCGATTGTGCACAGTTTTATTTGAGTAGAACAAAGATTGGTGGTCCGAATTAAAGTAGATAGAGTTTCTTGAGTAGAAGCAGACAAAATGTGAAGAATGCGAATAATGTGCTTAACTGGAACTATACTCAGGCATTGCAGATTCTACTTCATAGTTCATCTACTCCAGTAGTTTTCTAGAAATGATTGTAAGACAATGAGTCTTGTTTTGGGCAAAAAGCCCTTTGTATTTGAGCAATGAGCTCTAGGCAGTGTGCTTGAATGCATGTGCATTCCTTTTGTAAACACTTATATTGAGTATATTCAAATTGTGGATTGACCTCCACCGTGGTTTTTCCCCTAATAGCGTTTCCATGTAAAAATCCTTGTGTTATGGTGTTGTGGTTGCTTGTCTTATGTTCTTGCATCTTTCTTTTGGTTCAATGCTATAAGTGGTTTAAAGATCAAGTTAATAAAGTCAGATTTCTCAGAACATTGATTCACCCCCCCTCTCAATGTTCCTTGATTCCAACAGAAGGGAGCAAACTTGGGGAGAGAAATGATGTCAACTAACAATATACATTGATATCACCAGAAAATGTTTTGATTGGATATAATATTCCAAACCGTTCTTTATAATGCTAGAAATGCACACTTGGACCTAATACCACTATTTTCAAATCCAAAATAGTTTTTTTTTGCCATGAAATTGCATTTTGAAAAATTGTGGTTTGTGTATGGAGCATTGCGAAGAGTGGTGCCATTGAATTTGGCCATCCATGGTGGAGGTGCTAGCTGGAGATTGATGGTGGAAGCTTGTGTGGAAGGGAGCCGCCTTTGGTAGTAGTGGTGTTGATTGATGCCACGATTGTTGAGTGTTCTTTTGTGGACACACAGTAGTGGTGGTGGGGTTGTGAGCTTTTACTCAACCGTTTAATGGGTTGTGTAGTGTTGTGGTTGTAGAGGTTGGGGTCGCTATTGTTGGAAACAATCCACACTAAGAGGGGGGGGTGGAACAATGTTGTGCAAAAATTAACTTTAATAACATTTAACTTCCAAGCATTAAGAACATTCAAACATTAAGCATGAACAAGAAAATAAACACAACACCATAACACCAAGATTTTTACATGGAAAATCTGTTAGGGGAAAAACCACGGTGGATGGCCAATCCACAATTATGATTATGAGTATACTCAAAATGGAAATTACAAAATGGAATGCAGTTGCATTCAGGCGCACTGCCTAGAGCTCATTGCTCAAAGAAAATAGGGCTTGGTGCCTAAGAGTTCAGATTAAAACCATCTGAAGATTTGAACTGATATGATAGCATCTATAATGCTTGATTTGTTGCCTTACAAATTGATTCTGTAATATTGTTCTGCTCTGTTAACAAACACCACATAGATTTTCTATGCGCAAGTGAAACTGTGCTTGATCGCACCTCTGCTTTGCTCTAACTCACAAATCGAACACTTCTACATGTACATCACACAAAATGATACAAACAAACTTGTATATATATATCCGCAACATAGGATTTATTTGCACTTTGTCGGCTTCAACAAAATTACAACTATCGGCTCACATAATGAGAAATATATAATGCGTACCCTTGATGGTCGGCCACAACTTGGCTAAGACCCATACAAACATATACAATCATATAGATATTCAATTAATTAACTCACATACATGCGCGACTTAATATATTTATAAAGTCGACTTAAATACATGAAGAACTGAGAATACGCCAACCGAATCTCCTAACTCTTATGCGAGTCGGTACGAGCCACTGCGCTTCAATCACAACAGAGATAATACCTCAATAATCATAGCTTGAGATGCACAACACAAAATGGTAACTGGAGATGCATACGCGGATCGATGAATGCTGAGTTACCGAATACACTGTTCTACCTTTTCCGATTTCAATTTGATTGCCGATAGGCATGAATAAGGATATGCGTATCTTATCAATGCATAGGGTTGCAATCAATGACAACACTAGATGATAGTTGCAGTGTCTCTTGCCAACAATATCCCCCTTTGGCATTGATGGCAACACTTAGTGAAAAATGACTAAGTGTTGGATCAGTACCAAGATAGACTATACTGCAAATCAAAATTTTCAAAAATACTGCTTTCCAAGATTTCGAAAATGCTGCTCTCCCCTTGAGCTGATTATGCATTTTTCACACCACTTCTCCCCCTTTGACATCAATGGCAAAGGCAGGGGTCACATAGCAAAAAGAAAATCAAAATTTTGATTGTACAGGGGTGCTTCTTTACCTTACAAAAGTTGAAAGATGTCTGCAAATTTTTTCTTTAACTGCTCCAAGTTTGAATCCCAGACTCTTTTTTAGGCTTTCCATTATGGTGATATGTCCACAAATTAGATAGGACAACGTTTCTGCGGATTCCAAATTGGTTGGATCATTGACAACCATAGTTTCTTCTCCTTCTTTTAGAGCACTGCCCATTACATCAATTTTGGGACTTATAATGCTTCTGAGCTCACAGGTTCTATAGATAGCTTTATCATTCTCATGCTTCAGTCTTGTTATCTGATTGAGCAGAGACATAAATTTGCCTTCAATCTTCCCAACTCCACCGAATAGTGGATCAAATGCCTCAAAGATATTTGCTAGCTGATTCTCTAGGTCTTTCACCTTCTTTTCATTTGCTTCGGTAAACTTAGAAAAAGATAGACATGATTTGTAAATCTTGACTCCTTCAGATAAGGCATCTTGTATGTGCTTGACACAAGTGGCCAAGGTAGCTTTGTCTTCCTTATGCTCCACCAAGAATTTCTTAACTGTTTCGACAGTGTCTCTTGATATCATCTTTGCATCACTTTTCTTTTCCTCAGTTGGTGCTTCCTCAGTTGAAGCTTTTGTCTTCTCTTCAATGTTCTCTGCCGATTCACCTGATACATTTACAGTTGCATCAACTTCCATGGGGATATCTGTATTGATTTCCGGAAGTGAAATCTCAAAGTCTTCACTGGCACCAAGATTTTCTACTTTTGCATCTTGAACCGGATTAGATGAGACATCATTTGTATGAGTCTCCTCAGACACAATTTTGATTTTGGCATCCAAAAGCATCTTTGTCAGAATTTGTTGTGTTTCTTGAGTAACCTCATCTGTTAGGCCAATCATCATTTTATTTACCCTTGATTTGCTTCTTAACTTGTTTTTAGCTTTGTTCAGGAATGTTTTCATGTCTTCCACAGACATTTCCGGACATAGTTTTGCAAGAACTCTTTCTCTCATTCTTTCTTCTTCAGTTAGGCCACTTAATCTTCTTGATTCCAAAATATTATACAAACTTTTTGGGAGGCTAGACATAATTTCAACCAAAACTTTGTTGAAAGTATTCATGTACTTTATTGTAGCTTCTTCTAAAATTCTTTTATCAGATTTAGAGAAAGATTCATACCATTGAGAAAGCGGTTGGAGATTTCCATCCGAAATTATAGCTTTTTCAATTTGATCAACAGACATACCAGGTGCATCAATTTTGGTCTTCTTCTTCGCCTGCGTATCTACATCGGAGGGTTTTGGTACAAAAGCTGCTTTAGTGCTTTGTTGCTTGATCTCTTTGACATTTTCATCTAATTATGTTTCCTCATCATTAGAAGTAGTTATGTAGATTCTTTTGCTTTTGCTCTTCTTTCCCTGGGTTTCCTTTTTGGACCTTTTGCTTTCACTTTTCATAGGAGCGGATTTTGCTGCAGGAGCTGATTTAGATGTTGAACTTCTGGTCTCTATACACAATAATGGCGCAACCAGATGAATTAAGGCAAGCGCATTTATTGCGACAAAAAGTTTAGGTATACGAGTGATAAAAAGTCACTTCTACTCCTCATTTGTCACTTTGCTATCTCGAGTGAAAGAACTTGGAGAGCTCCAAGCGACCTAAGATGAATTACAAAAGGAAAGGGAATGCACTTGCATTCAAGCGCACTGCCTAGAGCTCACTGCTCAAAGAAAATAGGGCTTGTTGCGCAAGAGTTCAGATTAAAACCATCTGAAGATTTGAATTGATATGATAGCATCTATAATGCCTGATTACAGTTCTAGATTAAGTACAATAATTGATCTGCTGCCTTACAGATTGATTCTGTAATATTGTTCTTCTCTGCTAACACACACCACACAGATCTTCTATGCGCAAGTAAAACTACGCTTGATCGCACCTCTTCTCTTCTCTAACTCGCAAATCGAACAATTATACAACATGTACATCACACAAAGTGATACCGACAAACTTGTATATATATATCCGCAACATAGGATTTATTTGCACTTTGTCGGCTTCAACAAAATTACACCTATCGGCTCACTTAATGAGAAATATACAATGCATACCCTTGATGGTCGGCCACAACTTGGTTAAGACCCATACAAACACATACAATCATATAGATATTCAATTAATTAATTCACATACATCCGTGACTTAATATATTTATAAAGTCGGCCTAAATACATGAAGAACTGAGAAAACGCCAACCGGATCTCCTAACTCTTATGCAAGTTGGTACGAGCCATTGCGCTTCAATCACAACAGAGATAATACCTCAATAATCATAGCTTGAGATGCGCAACACAAAATGGTAACCGAAGATGCATGCACGAATCGATGAATGTTGAGTTACCGAATACCCTGTTTTGCTTGTCTGATTTCAATCTGACTGTCGGTAGGCATGAATAAGGATATGCGTACCTTATCAATGCATAGGGTTGCCATCAATGACAACACCAGGTGACAGTTGCAGTGTCTCTTGCCAACAACTATAGTACCCTGTGAACACTACGCATATTTAAGCTTGCACAATAATAATTTTTTTCAATAGTATGCAGTGTACTATGGTCTATATGGTTGAGAGGAGATTTTTTTGGTATGGCTCCAAGTAAAATGTTTTGATTTTGATGATTTCATAGTCAATCTATGGGCTCTTGGGCCTTTTGAATGTGATGGTAGAGTCAGATTTGATCCCAAATGTTTGAAAGGATCAAGTACCCACTAGATTGTATGTAGCTCTCAACTTCAAACTCTTGTAGATTTGGCTTTCAATGTCCAAAAAGAACACATCAAAAGGTAAAACTAGTTTTCTCAAACATTGTGATTTCAATGGTGAGCTTAGATTTACTCCAACAATCTCCCAAAGTTATCTGCAAAATAAAATTTACAAATTAAAAACCCTCAAATCTGTCATTTCTATCAAGTTTTTTTGATTCTTCAAATCATCAATCAATGCAAAGAAGAGCATACTCAACTTTTTAAGTGAAACCATGATCTCAAATCATAGAAATGGACTAACTTTTGGACTTCATGGCTCTGTTACCATGTTACGATTTGCTATGAACAACAAATCTATCCATGATCAAATGCCTTATGAGCTAATCACAAAGCTTGAAAAATGAATAAAGATATTCAATATTATAGAAACAAGTTACAAAGAGCGACACAAATATATAGGTCTCTCGGGCATGATTCAAGAAAATGACATGTCCAAGAGGTATGAGTTAACTCTCAATCACCCCCAATCAAGAGGTGAGTTAACTTAGTCTAATTGAGGTAGAGGTGACACATAACTACCATCAATCAAGAGTTGATGAGGTAGTGGTGATGCTTGTGTACCTCAAGTCAAGGTGAATTTTGCCTATATCAGCTACTTAGGTGAGAATAATTAAATATTCCTATTAACCAAAGTAAACTTATTAAATAGGTGCAATATCACACTTAGGATATAATATATCTGAGGGAAATAAAATATTACACCAACAGGGAAAATTCCAAAATGAAAATCAGCTGTGCACTGTTATTTCTGTAAGGCAAATGCAAATTACAAAAGAGTTGCTGCCCATGGTGTGTCCAGACTACCTTGGTTTCATTTCATCTCTCTTTCATGCATCCTAGTCAGTTCTGTGCTAAATCAGACTCTTTATTGTTCCTATACATCTTAAATTCTCATAAGATTGCTGCAAATTCTGTAGATGCCTTAATATGAGCACATTACATGATTTCATATATGTTGAAGAGCTGTTCGAAGCATAGTGGCAAAAATATTCCTTGGGAATAAATTGGCAAACCAGAAAAAAGATTTCAGTCAATTAGGAGTTTTTTTTGGTTAGGGTTAGGATTAGGGAAAAATTGGGTTAGAGTCATGGAAGAAATCAGAAAAATGACCACGGAAATCCTATGTTTTAGCAAAAAATTGAAAAAAACAGAACATTGCTGTATATACTGAAAGAAGAGGAAAAAAATTGCAAAAAATCGTGAAAAAATTGTTAGCCATGATTTAATCACTATTTAATCATGATTTCATGATTCAAAAATCATTTGATTGAGTTTTTCATAAACCTGCAAAATTTTCAATAAAAAAATTGGGCTGCAGACTGATCCATGTTTTATTTGCAATTCCCGCTTTTTTGGTTCTGAGTACATTCCACCCTTAACTTGCCATGGAATGATTGAGATAACTGTTTCAGTTTAGGTGTCAAAACTGCTGCCTTGTTATTGGAATCCTTAGTCATTGAGGATGGAGTCAGAACTTTATGGAACTGCTTATGGATGGGTTTGACATATGCCAATGGCATCCAAATACTCCATGATACATAATGATGGATCATAGAGTATGATCTGAAACGTTGATGCTAAAACCTTCTACACGATCTAATCCATAAACAATAGCTATCGATATTATGCATTGTAGAAATTTAATGTCCTTAAACCTTGATAAACTAAGGACTAATACTACAATCATAGGGTATAAGTAAAGGTAGTTTTTTAAGGTCACCGCCCAACAAAACCAATTTTGAAATGATTATTGATATTCATAATTGCGTGATTACAAAAGGAGATGAAAATTCCTTATAAAGAAAATTACAAGACGATGTTTCTCAGTGTTCCACGGGGACGCGTCCCCCGCCCCCCTCCCACCCCTGCCAAAAACCCCGCGTTTCCTAGATGGGGACGTCTCAGAGACTTGGGGACTTGGGGGGGACGTCCCCCCACTAGCCCACCAACATCCCACCACCAGTGTCGTTGTCTCCAAGATGCCGCTAGGACTTCGAGGACGTTGGGGTATCCTCAAGATGTCTAGGGGACTCCTAGTTGTCTCCAAGATGTATAATTCTTATACTTGTACATCTTTTCGTAACTATTTTTTCAAGTACTATATGTATTTTAGGACCTTGCTGCCCCCCCCACTGTCGTCCCCCTGCTGCCCCCAAATTTAGACCCTTTGTCCCCGCGTCCCCGAAACACGTCCCTTGCTGTCCCCCCGTCCCTGTCCCCGTGGAACACTGATGTTTCTAAAAGGAAACCATCGTTAACAGAAGCAAACTAAAGCAATTATTAGAAAGATGCTAAAACCAACTAAAGCATAAACAAAAGTTACTAAAAACTAAGATAACTAAAAGTAAACAGATGACTAACTAAAGCTAAGATGATCATTAATATTACATTTGATATTTTAATACCCTCCCTTAATGGTCATCCTACAAATAAAAGCTAAGTCTACCCATATTCAGATGGTGTGTTGGTCATCAAAATGCATAATATGTACTCTTTCTGCTCAGTATACTCTGCCACTTGAGCACTTTGCTTAGACTCTTCCTAGTTGGACTTCTCACTATCCAATTGCTTTCTGCAAAACTTCTGGATATGACCAATCTTCCCACAATAATGGCAAGTAATAGACTTCTTGGAGCTCTCCTCCGAATCGCCTTGTCCTTTCTGTTGAGTTGGCTTGCCTTTGCCAATATCCTTGGCAGTAAATGCTTGTTCAACACTAGGAGACTCATTACTACTCCCAAACTATTTCCTCCACCTATCTTGCTCCAAAAGCTTGTTGCATAGCTCATCAAACTTAAAGTCAACATTGGTGGATGTAATGTTGAGCATTTGAATGAAGTGCTCGTAGGAACGTGGCAAACTTTTCAAAGTGATAACCACCATATCCTCCTCTTCCATCTGATGACCAGTGGCCTCTAGTTGGTCATGAATATCTTTGATTTTCGTCAAGTGCTCCTACAAAGACCTTGTTCGTCATCACAATGGAAAACAACATATTTTTCAGGAAGAAAGCCTTGCCCTTGTCAGAGGTCTTATGAAGATTTTTCAAATGCTTCTAGATCTCCACTGTAGACTTACCAGATGGTATTTCTGGTAACATCTCATCGGTTACAAATAATTTAAGAAGCATAATTGCCTCCCTATTACCTCCACCATATTTGTCCTGATCCTTCCCAACAGTAGTGGGACAAACTTCTGTACCTAGAACAAGCACATCCAAACATCGGTACTCAAAGATGATAAGCATCCTTTGCTTCCACGTGTTGTAATTCTTTCCATTGAACCTCTTCGTATTTTCCAACATAAAATTGGACAAAGATAACATCCCTCGCATTTTCCAAAGCACAAGAAAACGAGGTGACTCTGTGATCAACTGGCACAAGCCCTGGACAATTAGTTGGCACAACTTACGATTTTTCAAAAATCGTCTAAAAAAAAAGGCCCAAAAATTGTCAAATTTTTCAGAAAAACCTTCAAAAACTCTAAAAACGTATCTTTTTTGTGGAAAAAAATCCTAAAAATTGCAAAGTTTTTATAGATTTTTTTTCAAAAAAAAGTTCGAAAAACTTTTCGCAGAATTTTTAATTTTTCCCAAAAAAATTCTGTCAAAAACTGGCTCAAAAAATCAACCCTTCAGGCTGCCATGAAAACTTCAAATCTGCACATGAACAATGAAGAACACGATTTTAGACGATTGCCTAGAAAGGAGATAAAAAACACCAAGAATTGAACCCTAGGTCGGATTCGAGATCAAGATATTGCCCAGAAATTGCAGAACCCACAAGTAGAGAAGGTAGGATCACGTCAAACAATAGACTAGAATCACAAATCTCCAAAAAATCTTTAGAACCCTTCAAAAATTGTAAAGACTTCAAATCTTGCTCAAAATAGATCATGGAAGTCGCGGAAAAATGTAGGTAAAAAGACAAGCGATTTTCGGAAAGAAGGGTCGTGCAGCTCATAAAAACATCACAAAAAAGCAGCAACGCCCATGGTCTTCAACGAACAACACCCATATATGCTCACAAAACACTAGAGGTCACGGTGAAATAAATGGCTAAGCAAACTGCGGGCAGAATAACCCACAAACCCTCGCGATTTCTTTAGAAAACGACAACAAAAAACTTCACGAACTAAGCAAAAAATACCATGCGATTTTCACCCAGAAAGGGCCACGAAAATCAGACAAAAAAACCTCCATGATTTTTCTTGAAAACCCTTAAAAATTCCACCTTAAAAAAATCCGCGATTTTGATAGCAAGAAAAACCCGTGATTTTCCTTCAACAAATTCTTCGTTTTTTGGAAACAATCGCCTCTCAAAACTTTACGATTTTTTTGAAAAATCCGTCACAAACATCTAAGGAATTTAAAAATAATCCCTTTAGGAAAACCAAAATTTTTATTACTAAAAATTTGTCAAAAAAGTTTGAGCCTAAGCTTTGATACTATGAAATGATTATTGATATTCATAATTGCGTGATTACGAAGAAAATTACAAGACGATGTTTCTAAAAAGAAACCATCGTTAATAGAAACAAACTAAAGCAATTATGAGAAAGATGCTAAAACTAACTAAAGTGTAAATAGAAGATACTAAAAACTAACTAATATATCTAAAAGTAAACAAACAACTAAGTAAAGCTAAGATGACCATTAATATTACATTTAATATTTTAATATTTGATGTATAAGAGCCCCCTTGTTGAAGGATACATAGGGATTGTTTTTCCATTTATAGTGTACATTGTTCAAGGTGTAAAGTGTTGCCTACATCTATACATGTATATATATAGGGTAAAGTTTACATACGTTATTGTCCAAATGGTCCTTGATGGGTTTGACATGTGCCTCTATACATGTACATAGGGTAAAGTGTTGTCTTTATATATATATATATATAGGGTAGGTAAGTGCTACCATGGGGGTTGCTCCCTTCATTAAAATAAAAGAAAATCATAGATACTTGTGCAGGATAAACACGATCCCTTTTGCACATTCAATACATCTCTTAATTTGAGGGGGAGAATGTAGGTCTCCATTGATGCTTAGATGCCTCTGGAAAGCTTCCAGATTGTTTTTCTTTATGCCTTCCCTAAATAGGAATAAAGCCATTTTTGTAGTTGCCCCTAGGAGACAGCGTTGGCATCAAAAATACCAGCCAAGCAACCATGGGTGGGCAGAACCAGAATACCTCGAATTGCCTCCATAATGGTCTCCAAGCTTGTAGGAACCAAGTGAGTGCAAATTGTACCCCCCACAAATGTGTGCCTAGCATTTGAACCACCGTCAAGAAATGGTGGTTGTAAATGGCCTTGTCATGTACATGCCCGGTTGAGGTCATCTGAACCCACTACCTTAATCACCGCCTCCCACACAGCTTCTTCGCTCAGCCTAAATAACATCCCCACCTATTGTTCCCTTGACTCCTGCAAATAGCTGTATTGGATGCCAACGTGTATATACATATGTACATACAAACATAATATACATATATGTATATATATGTACATAATAATTATATATGTATATATATGCATGTATGCATACATATATATATGTACATTATGTATATATGTATGTACATACATAATAGACACACACACACACACACACATATATATATATATATATTTAGGTTCATCCCATAGTGTGATGGTTAAGTGGTGGTATTGTTGTTGTGACCACTAGGGTTCAAGTCTCCACTGGGCTATTGTGATCGCAGACATTATGCCTTCGCTGATCCAATGTGCTCGCAGGCTTGACCCGCAGTCCCATATTTGTGACCTCTCTAGTTCATAGCTCTAGGATAAAAAGGCACTTACAAACCACGGAAAATATACATATATATATTTATATATGTACATTCATAATATACATATGTTAATATACTTATATATACACACACACATACACACACACACATATATATATATATATATATACATACACACATCTATATGTATGTTTAAATATATACAATGTCCAAACTAAATATGAAAATTACGAATAATTATACATATCTGTATTTAAATGCATATAAATAAATGTAAAGACGATATAAAAATAAAAAATAAAAAATCAGAAAAATGAATTAATAAGTAAAGCAAAAGTAAATTAATAGATAAGCAAGAAATCAAAAATAAATTAATAAATAAACAAGAAAGCAAAAAACTAAACCAAAATATAAACCAAAATAAAAGAAGAAAACCAACAAGAGCAACCTATCCTAAGCAATCACTCCATAAGTGAAAATAAATTAATAAAAAGAGAAGAAAAAAGCACGAAGGACCTACACCACCGCAAGATAAATACCTGAATAAGAGAGCTGACAAAGGGCACAGATTGTTACGAACCCATGAGCACACACAGAACTAGGCTCACCAATAGGAAAGAAAAATGAAGCAGGAGAGAAACAACGAATAGACAAGGAAAAATGTTGAGCTTAGTTCCTTGTGTGACAAAGAGCACGCATCAATGAGCACACTAGGAACTAGGCTCACCAATAAGAAAGAGACAGGAGGTAGGAGAGACAATGAACAGACAAGGAAAAAGGTTGAGCCTATCCTCGTGTGTTCATGGGTTTGTTACAATCTGTGCTCTTTGTCAGCGTTTTTTAGGTATTATCTTGCAGTGGCGTAGGTTCCGTCTTGTGTAGGCCCTTTATGCTTTTTATTTTTCACTTATGTAGTGGTTGCTTAGGATAGGTTGCTGTTGTTGGTTTTCTTCTTCCTTTGTGCTTGTTTAATTTTTTTTATTCTTGTTTATTTAATAATTTTTTTTTTTTCTTTTTTTCCTTTTTTCCTTTTATATCTTTACATCTATTTATATACACATGAATACAGACATATTTATTTGTCATTTTCATATTAATTTGGGCATTGTATGCATATATGTATACATATACATAAACCTATACATGTATACATACACACACAAATATCAACTTTGCAAGCTTATTGGCAATTTTTTTTCTTCTTTTAAGGCTGTCTACTCAATTCTTTTTTAGCTTCTTATCTGGTTATTTTTGTCCCTTCTTTTTGCTTTTTTTTGATATTTATCATTATATTTTTTGGTTTATAACTTTATATAGGTTATCCTTGTTTTGTGTAATAGGTGTGTTTAGAGTTCTCTACTTTTCTTTATTAAGCTTTTATTTTTGTTGTTTATTTATTTTTGGGACTTGCTTTTGCCATCCTTCTTACAACTCTGTGCCACCTCTCTCTCCCTCGTTTTTTATTTTCTCTTGGGCTGCAACTAATCCATTTTCATCTCCTTTAGCACTCTTATCATCTTGATGATGGATCATGGAGTGTTATCCACAACATTGATGCTAAAAACTTTTACACAATCTAATCCAAAAACGATAGCTATCATTATTAAGTTTTTTCAATGCCTCATCCTTCCTTAATCCTCTTTATGGTATGCTTGTGAGTGAGAGTCCCATTTAGTGATGCATGATTCTTTGGGTGGATTCGCTGGGATGATTATAGAAGTTAGATGTGTGGAGTAGTAAAGATTGAGCAAGAAAGAAGGGAAGGATGGGCACAGACAGAAATGAGGGTGGGAGAAAAACACAAATTTCACTAAAATTATGAGCCTCTGGACCATAGACAGAGTAGATAAGTTGCAAACAAATGGACTTATAGTTTGATATACATGCTATGTAGGACAAAGCAGGAACAGGAACATAATGGAGAATCAAACAATACTGTGACAACAGGACATTATATTTCATGTATCTTCGACGAATTTTATTTTGATGTGATGTTCCTTTGGGGGAATCTTATGTGTTTTCCCGTTGCATACTGTTTATTGTTGTTTTTTAGTTACATTGTTTTGTTATCTGATGGTTTATAATCTTTGCCTTGTAGGTATCTTGCAATGGTTTTATATCATGCTGGAGACATGGCTGGAGCTATAATGCAGCAGCACAAAGAGCTTATCATAAATGAGCGATGCCTTGGTTTGGATCATCCTGACACAGCACACAGGTAGTCTCATGTTAATGAATTACATATCACATTTGTAATTTTCCAATTTTGTCAGGATGAGGTGCAAAATGAAAATTGATTGGCTCCATAATTTTGTGTTTCACAGCTATGGCAACATGGCTCTTTTCTATCATGGGTTGAACCAAACTGAATTAGCATTGAGGCATATGGCTCGGACGTTGCTCTTACTCAATGTTTCATGTGGTCCGGACCATCCAGATGTCGCTGCAACATTCATAAATATTGCTATGATGTATCAGGACATAGGAAGGATGAATATAGCACTGCGTTATCTCCAAGAAGCCTTGAAAAAGAATGAGCGTCTTCTGGGACATGATCACATTCAAACAGCTGTTTGTTATCATGCTCTGGCAATTGCCTTCAATTGCATGGGTGCATATAAGCTTTCTCTTCAGGTAAGTGATCACTTTCTTGTCTGCTTTGTAATCCACTTGTTACAAAGGAATCTGGATGACATTGAAATACAGCAGAAGTATACTGAAATATTCTGAATGACCAGCATGAGAGGAGCACTTATAACATATTGGCAAAGCAACTTGGTGAAGATGATTCTAGGACCCGGGACTCAGCAAATTGGATCAAGACTTTTCAGATTCGAGATGTTCAGGCATGTGTGTAGATATTTTAAATCTGGTGTATGTCTGTAACTCTTAGATGCTAAAGCAGTTAATTTCTAATTATATGTGCAGATCAATGCACAGAAGCAGAAAGGACAGGCTGTTGACATAGATGCGACGCAAAAAGCTGTGGATGCTCTAAAGGTGAAATACTTCCCTTGGCCATCCCCTGAATCTTTGGTGGAATCCTTTAGATCTCCCCGAAACTTGTTGCCTCTTCATAAACATTTGATATCAGTTATTACGAAGATTAACACTTGATATCTATCTGACTGTCCAGAAAACCTTCTTCCAGTATTTTCATAGTAAAAGGTCACTCAATTAATTTTTCTGTTGTACATAGATTGCCAGGTTCTTTTATTATTTGGCATTTAAGTTGTTTCTATGTGTGGAATTTTTATTAATCTTTGAAGAAGATATCCGGTTTTCAAGTGAAAATTGAAAATCAATTTTAGACCTAATTGAATATCTTTACTGCTTTAATGTCTTGATAGGACCTGACTTTATCTGTTGGACTGGGCAGGCTCGTCCTGATTTAATTCAGGCTTTTCAGGCAGCAACCGGAGGATCCACTGGGGGCCGGTCGCGCACATCCTTGAACAAAGCTGCAACTGCTGTTCTAATGTCTGACACACTTCCTAGAGGTAGGGGTATGGATGAACGTGGAGCACGAGCAGCAGCTGAGGTCCGTAAGAAAGCTGCTGCAAGGGGTCTTAATGTCCGGCCGCAAGGTGTACCCACACAGTCTTTGCCTCAGTTGACAGAGCTGTTGAATATGATCAACTCCAGTATGGCAAGCAAAGCTCCACCAAGTGATTTTCCATCAACGTCCACTCAAGAAGCAGGAAAAGAGAGCAGCACCAACTCTGACAATGAAGCTAAAACTGCAGAAATTTGCACAGAAGAAACCAGGGAAAATAAATTAGAGGAGAATTTAGAAGACAAAGCTCCACTTGGGTTGGGTACTGGTTTAATTTCCTTAGATAACAAGAAGCAAAAGTCAAAACCAAAACCTTCATCTGACTGATAATTTTGTTGATGGATTGGAAGACAAAATCTGTTGGCATTTATTTCAGATGGAAGAATTGTCAGCTGTTACCATTTTGGAATCACAGCTATTAAGAAGAAAAAATTGTTGTTTCTGGTAACTTTCGAAGGCCCACAATTTTGTAATGCAGGGTTATGGACCTAAAATCCTAATGGTGTAAGGTCTTAAATTTCCTGAAAGGAGCAGTGAACTGTTAAAATATGTCTACTTTGTTTGCTCCATTTTGCTGCAGAACAGGCTTAACATGAATATATCTTGTTGATGTGACTGGCAGGCTACCTGTCAGTTTGTAATGCAGGAGTTGGGGGAAAGACATTACGTGAAGGATGTTTGAAGATAGGTAGAATTTAAGAGTTGTGTATGCCTGGGAACTTTCCTCTGTTGATGGGAGCCTTCTTTTTGTAGTATTTCCCCAGTTCAGTCCAGTTCAGTCCAAGTGTTCACATATATATTAGATCAAGGTTTCAATCAATAAATCCAATGTATCTGATTTTTACCAGTCTCATCCTGATTTTTCGCTGACAATTCATCTTTTTAAAAGTAAATTTCTGAGATGAGCCATGATTCTCGGCAATTCATCTCATGTTGGTCACAATTTGTACCATGTAAAGCATAACATGACATTTAGGGTTAGGAAGAATGAGGAGCTTGTAATGTCTCTGGACACATTATTTATAATGAGAGGGAAGACTATGCATAATCGCATTTCCGAGGCATTCTGTGGCATTATTATTTGTTGAGCATTTTCAGCATGAGAATATTTAGTCCATTAAATGAAAGCTATTTGTTGAGCCTCTAGAAGGGCCGATTGAATGCCTACTATCTATTCTCAATAAAGTGCGAGATAAAAGAATCCAAATTGTAAATGGATGTACAAAACTTTGCTTGATTTGGCTAATTCCTTTGTATCAGTATAAATGTCTTCCAAACTACAATAAATTAAAGCTTAAATTTTTCTTGCTTTGCTTGATTTTTTTTGAATATTGAGGATTGTTATTACATAAGTCAATGAAGTTCTAGAACTTGGCTTGTCAGAAGAATGTCGTACAAAGTCGAGTATTGATGGTTGACAATATTTCAACATTTGAAGAAGAGAGATTGGTCACGGAAGATTTGTTTTCAGAAATTTGAAATTCTTAAAAGATGGCTAGTTGATTATAAAGTTTTAGGGAACTTGGTAACAAGTTTCAAAATAGAAATTTGAAAGCTAAAAGTTTCGAAAGAGAAAAAAAGTCCAAAGCTTCTTTGCGGTTCTTAGATTCCACAGTTTTAGAGTTTGCTTCCATTATTTTAAAATTCTAAATACTTATGAGGGCCTTAAAAGTTAACTAAGATTCTAAAATATCTCCACGACCCCTTTTGAGATGCCCATGATATTACATACCACTACCTTCAGTATCAATTACCTAGGTTTTGGCAATAACTTTTACTTTTGTAACTCATTAGAGTCCAAACGGACTTCTGGTATGGTCCAATTCTTTATGTTTTAGATTTAACTGGATTTCGGAAGATCCTTTGTCCTGAAGAATTATTGTATTGAAATCTTTACTTTTTTGTGTTACAAGTCTATGGGGTTGCATGTTGTGACGTTTGGAATTTCGTTTTAAGTGTTTTTGGGTTATTTCTTTACATTTGAAATTCTGTTTTTAAGTTTTTTTGGGTTATGATTTTTATCCAAGTTGTTGAGAAGAGTAAAATTTTAAAATCTCCAATCTTCTATTATAAAGTGAAACATCTGTAGTTTAAATAGTCTTGAAATTATTCAATAAAATATCTAATTGCTCAAGAAACTTGACAAAGGTTATGTCATGTTGAATGACTCCATACCTAATCATGGACAGTTTTAAAAATAAAAAATGTATCGAACATTTTATAATAAAGAAATGAACAATGTCACTTATTTAAAATTTTATTTTATTTTAATTGAACTCTGAAAATTGATATAATTTAATAATTTTTTTTATAAAATGAAAATACTATCATTACCATTAATTGTTTATGTAATGAAAAAAATTGGTAAATATGAGAATGATTTAGTCATTTTATAATAGTCTAACCAATAAAATAAACTAATCAATAGGTAGTGAATAAATGAATGAATATAGAGAACTAATTTAATATAAAAATTACATATTTCAATATTTCTTGGGGGAGAATGGTTTAATTGGGATTTTAGACATAGAACTACAAACTAAATTAAAATTTAACTCATAGTTGTGAGAGTTAACAACCCACCACCTTTTCCTCTTTTCCCTAACTTATCATTGATTTTTTTTTAATGAAATTATAATATTTTGGGGTATTGCCAAATTGAATATCAATGATCATAACTCTTGGCATTGAAACCACATCAATCACAGATGCTGCGAAAGGTTGCATGATTCACAAGTGGAAGATCAAAAACAAATATAGAATGTAGACTTTGATCATTATGATGCCTTTGATTAGATTGTATACTACCTTAATCATTATGGCACCTTTGCCACCTAGGAAATCTAAAACAAAATAGCTTGAATATGAAGAATTATACCTTATAGTTGAATTGACCCATATGCGTGAAGAAACTCCATTTTTTTGACCTTATGAGAGCATCATCTAGACAACAAAATAGACTTATAAATCCCCTCATCTAAATTAGTATCCTTGAGCTCCCTTTCCCTAGCCAAAATGGCCTACTATATTATTTTGATGAACATCATTTAGGAGCTTTCCCCTAGAATTAATATATCATGTTGAGATGATTTTTTGAGTTAATTATCCACCATTTTTAATCCACATAAACATTATTCAAGTCAAGTGAGCCTTATTTGATGAAGGCTTTGACATTGTTGTGGCCTCCATTGATCTCACTAGGACAATGAAATTCCCATTGACAACCTCATAACTATACATAAATCTTGTGTACATTATGACCCATTGGAATGCATTCTTACCCATGTCTCTCCCATCTAAAGAATGAGGTTGAAGTCACAAGTTTTGAATTTATCGTCACCTATAACGTCTTACTTGGACATTCTTGGGCTCATTACTTACAGGTTATAATATCTTTCATTTGCTAATATGCAAGTTTCCATACTTTAATACTCAATAAAATACAAGGTGATTCCAATCCTTAGAGCATGAATCAATTCAACATCATGATGTGTAAGAAATACCCACCTTAGAGCCATTATCTTGCATTGCTTTATGAGATTATTAAAAAATAACCCACCTTGTGGAAAAGTTTGAGGTTGTGGTAATCTTGAGCTTGTAGGACACACACATGAAGATTTTGTCAATTCTAAGCATGGCAAAAATTGATGAACATACCTAAGATTAGAACAACTAATTTATTCCTTTATGTAATAGATCAATCACCACCTATTCTCAAACATAGTGTTGAACATAGGTTGTCATTGATGCCAAAGGCTGTCAGTAGTGTCATTGATGAAGAATAATGTTGTCAAAGGTTGTCAAGAATGAAAAAGTTTGGAGTACTAGAATTATCATTATACTCCCTTTGACTTAGCTTTAGAAGCATGAAGCATATCAAGGGTTCAATATGGTTGCATACCTATATGTGTTGGTAATTTTATTGTCATTGTCTAATCAATCAGATCCTATATTAAGTAACATACATCATTAGTTTTAGTTTTATTGAGGAGTGACTGCCTTTTTGGGAGTTGGTGTGTATTGTATGCTTAAAATACCATGCAGAGTATTCAGTCACTATGACCGTGGTGGTCTTAAAGTCTGCACAAGGATATCTTTTGGGTAGAGATATTTCTCTGGCAATACAAATGTGGTTAGCATTTCTTTTAGAAATGAAGTTTTTAATTTGTGGTTTGGAAGGAGAGTATGCATATACTAGTTCTATCATTTTCTAGAATTTTCAGGAGTGATGCTTAGTGTGCAAGAAGTTTGAAGTGAGAGAAGGCTCTCTGTTCTTGTTTGTCAACCTGTTCAAGTTCAAGGCCTGTGCAATAACAACTAGTAGCCTACAAAATTCAAATCTTGTGTGTAGTGTTAGGATAAGACTTGGTTAAGGTCCCTGTGGTAGCACAAGGCATCATTGAAATCGGATTGACCTATTACACGTTTCATGTAAATTGAATTTAGGCCCATCTTATGTCGTCTTGGCTATTTGTGGATCCCCGATCGACATAAAAGAGTGTTAATGTAATGCCATGTATATATTTCAAATGTTCAGATGCATGTGATGTAATTTGAGTGTATGCATGTGAAGCATAATTACACCGATGTGAAGAAAACTTATTTGAAGGGTGTAATTTGAAGAGGTGTGAAGAAAAGAGAGTGCACTAGTATCAAAAGATCATTTTCAATGGGGAAGAGTGTCAACAGTGACTTTGGCACATGCATATGTTGTATTGAAGATCCACAAGCTTTATCATTGTATTTTGGTAGGGCCGATGTTCTACTTGTTGTATTGTTTCATTTGAGAATTTGTGTCTCCAGCAGGTTGGTGCCTACAAGCACAATAGGGGATTGTTGTCTCCGGTAGGTTGGTGCCTACTTTAGTGTATAAAATTCACTTGTATATTTTTGCATTGTGATGGTAGATTTGGGCAGTAGATCCAAGCAACTATTCTCACTGTGGTTTTTCCCATCTTGGGTTTTCCATGTATAACTAGTCTCCTCTTGTGTGCTTTATGCTTTATGTTGTGAGGAATCATATATTTTGATAATTATGTCAAAAGTTAGAAGTTTAAATAGATTTGATCTACTTGTTCACCTCCTCCCCCTCTCCACTCTTAGTAGATCTTGTGCCCTCCCCTCTCTTAGTAGATCTTGTGCCCTTCAAATAGATCTTGCAAGAAGACAACCATTGAGAAAGTAGCCACACAAATCTGGACTAAAAAAGAAATCATCTATAGAAATCATGTGTATAGAACCTAATGATATAATAGTTGAATTTCATACATTGATCTATATACTCTTGACTAGGATGATGGATGTATTTGTTGATGGTCATTATTTGTTTGCGTACACCTAAGAAAAGCATATGAAAAAGACATCAACAACAAACATCCACCTAAAGTGTCAACACAATTAATCTTGCTCCTAGATTTAATGATTCTAGTGATGATTTACTCTTTGGTATTATTTCTTTTGATATTTAGTTTGAAGTCCCTATGTTGGAATTTAGCACAACCATTATCCCTCTTGGTCAGACTCCCCTTAAGAAGTTGTTTCACTTGTACACTCTTACTAAGTTGGAACAAGATATCATATTCTCATTATATATTTTGTTCATGACAATTTATGAGGTTAATTTTTTGGGACATCATTGGCCTATCAAAGAAAAATGAATTGCATAACTTTGCAAAGATACTTATGATGTTAGGGAGAGGAGTATGGCTAACATATAATACATGTTACTTCTACCAATGCTATTCATATACTATGCATTGTACTAAGTAGTCTTGGGTGCTAAAACAACATCAAAAGGGGCTTGACAATGTGTAGTCCCTCACTAATTTTTCACATCATTTAAGATATCATCAATAGTTAAGGATTAGCCTATTAGCCATTCTACATATTTTAGATGTCTAATATGATACATTTATAAAAGAGATTTATTATTTTTAGTTGCATGGTTTCTACACACACACCTTTGATGACAATTCTAGTAATCTCACACTATACAATCGAAGGACCGATGTCCTTTTGAATGGCCCCGTCCAGTGAACCATCACCACGAGAATTTCTACATGATTATGTTAGATTTTATGGTACTTATGATCCTAAATATGTTTGTTGTTAGTGTAGTTTATTATTTTCATTGAGATAAATTGGGAAGGGCCCAAACCCATAACATATTAGCCATAGAGGTAAAAAGGACTAGAAAATAAAAAACAAATCTCACAAGTACTTAGACAAAAAGAAACAACAAACCAAGCAAGTCTCCCAAGAAGAAAGACAAGAACCAACTACAATGAGAAAAAACAAGACCGATAATGCTTTTGACTAGGGCATTGAATCAAAACAACTTTTGGAAGGATCCAAAACCACTAGAAAGGACAATCAAAACGGTTTTAATTCAAATTTCATCAACGGCTTCAAAATAGGGGTAGGACTAGAAAATGTACCACCACTATCCAAATCAACAAGAGTATTCACTAGCATAGCATCCATATTTCTTTTAACCTTACAAGGAGCACCTTTGCCCTCAACAAAGTGATCCAAAAATCTCTTCTATTCTGCAAGGATTAGATGAGGACATCCAATCCTCTCCTCTTTTGTTTCTAACACCTGTGTCTCAACCTTACGTTGAGGAACAAATGAGTTCTTATCATGAAGATCTTGGAGCAACAAGGAAAAAGGCCCCGTATTGTGAAGATCTTGGAGCAACAAGGAAAAAGGCCCCGTATTGTGAAAGTGTAACCACCCAGAGTTTTAATATTGAAGATTCTACTCGCAAACCCCAAGCTTGGAACACAACTTCACACAGTTGGGTAGCTTAGAACTAGCTTCAATGCACCCACAAAATCTAGCATAATGAAAACTCATTCTAGCTTTTATGACACTATCAATGGTAAAAAATTGGCCAATGCCATAAGTAATATCATGAACAATACCTTCATCCTAGAATTCCAAGGGGAGCTCTAAGAGACGAATCCGGATTGAAATCAAATTAACTTTGATAGCATTCAAACCAACAGACCATCTTTTGATGTGAAGAAAATTATTACCATAAAACCGCCATGCCGCAAGAACATAGGAGCAACCTTCGTTGGATTTGAAGAATTATAGAAAAAACTCGTCTAGCAAGGCCTTTAAACTCAGCAGCCCTGAAGCAACCCAACAATTGGAAGCGAAACTGAGAATCAGATCAATGTTAGGTCTATGACCAAGGAATCTTCCAATAAGAAAAGACTGCAAGCCAACAATAGCTCTGTCCACCCACTCATCAAGAAGAGAAAGAACAAGAGTCTGAGTATCCACAGAGGGGGAGACCACCACATTACTATCCTCCACCGAATCTAAATGGGAATGAAACCCTTTACTGAGGCCCAAGCCAGGGCAAGTAGAAAGTAGAGCAACCTCATCACTCACACCCGAACCAGAACAAACATTGATGCAAGCCCCAACATTTAAAATTTTGGGTTTCCCCTTGTTCAGAGGTGGGATCTCATTATCCCATATAGACTCCACACAATACAGAGAGATTCATAACCATTGAGGAAAGCAGAGGACCCAGGATCCAATCTTGCCCTCTCAAAAGGATAGGAGAGAAGCAATTTGGGTTTCTCCCGTTGCTTACTGGTAACGTCAACATAGGAATCTGCCAAATTAGGCTCCAGAGAAGACAAAGGAGAGGCTGACACCGATGAAAGGAAACCCCTCCACATACAAAAACCAAAGGAACAAGGAGCATCCAAGGTCTGAGTAGGAATAAGAGCAGAGGAGGCGCCCAACCATCTGGCCTCAAGCAGAATGTCTAACAGAGTTCCTCGTTATACTTAAGACCTCCAAAAGCCTCACCCTCCACCTCAACCAAGTCAGCCATATCCTCTCCATCATCCTCGGCAAGCCAATCATCACCGCCATCAACTTGACCATTCTACTGCCCATCACGACCATTCTGCAGCAAGACAGATAAAAGGCCAACGTAGTAGCCATCCCCTTCGCCTTCATCTGGCTTGTCCTCTTCATCGCTATCAACGCCATTGCTAACGCTTAGGGTCTTCATCATTTCATAATTCAGGGTTTTCATATTTATGGTTATGCATCAAGTGTAGGTTATATTATAATCTAATGTCCATATCTTTTGCTATGTGCATACTTAAACTATGTAATTTATAAACTAAAGATACGTGCAATTTTTTTTTTTTTTTAGTTTGATCTATTTTTCTATTATTTTCTTACATATTATGTGGTTATTTATTCAATTTTTTGATTTGTTTATATATTTATTTTATTTATCACGGGGTTTCCTTTCACTTGTGTGTTTATTTATTCACCTATTATTTAAATCTTATCTTTTTTCTCTCTTATGAACCTATCTTCAATTGCTAAATCTTTTTTAGAATTCATCCACTTTTACCCCTCTTTCTCTCCTCTTTCTCATTTTGGCTCATACCTATATCATATTTGATTACTACTTTATTCCCTAATAATTGTAAAAGAATTACTATTTTTTTCATTGTATCACTTTAATTTTATCCTTTGAATATATTGTAATATACTAGTTTTTTTTTTTCCTATTTCATTTTTAAGACAAAATATTGGATTCAAGGTTCTACCCTAATGCAATTCTAAGAAATATCTAAGTATCTAGATCTTAGGTTCCCCTCTCCTAACTAGTAAGCTGTCTAATCTTGTCATCTTTGAAACATTTTTTTTTTCAAATTTGTATAGAGAAATATATTACAACATTATTTTTTCTAAGTTGAATGGACGTGGAAATTATAAAATTCAAAACTTAGAAAAACAACTCAAAATCAAAACCATATACTTAGAAAGAAAAATCATCTTTCTCATTGGCACACATCCTACTTTAGTCAATTTTCCAAACTACAAAGTGGCTCCATTGTAGTGAGGCATGCTAGTAGAATGGGGTAGGGGCCACACACATAACATTCATCTCATCTTCCCTTTTCACATAAGCACCCAATTATTAGAGTGGTCGATGACTCCTTTGGACTCCATGGAATCAAGGAAAAGTCACAGTGAAGGAAGCACCTTTATTTTTTTAAGCCTCCTAAGCCTATCTTGAATGGGTGCCCTAATTAGAGATTTTATAAACTAGCAGTCTTAAGGAATTGATTTGGCCATTTTGTTCATGTTCAAAAATTATATTACTTCTATGTTTTGACTAATTTTTGGTTAGTTAATGGCTCTTCACATCATTTTGACATTGTTTTAATATTTCACATTACATATTTTGGCATTACAAACTTATTTTATTCACCAAGGTTCCTTGTCATAGACTAGATTCCTTGTTCCTTTGCTACTATATTTTTTGGTTAATTTTCATGCAATAAAAAAAAACATGTATAACATGTCATTTTCATCCTCTATAACATCATTGAAAGTAGAGAAAATTTAGCTAATGTAAGAAATCAATACATACACATTAAATATTATATAAGAAAGTATCATGTAGTGGTATAGTATTTATTTTTAGAATAATAATAATATAATTTGATTTTTTTGTATTGTTGTATTGTAAAAATAAATATTGTAATGTTTGATTTATATTAGAAGATAAATTAAACAATTGATTTAGCATCAAAGAGACATTTAATAGACGAAAAATATAATATTAACTTATCAAAAACACTTTATATTAATTGATAATTTTTACATTAAAGTTGCATCACATTCTTATTGATTGTTTGACTACTAAACTAGATGATGTTTAAATAAAGTTCACATGAACTAACATGTTAACAAAAATTTATTAGATATTGTAGACATCCAAATTTGATCACTTCCATATGATCAAAATCGTCTACTCTATTCATCTATTTCATTAATAATGATTAAATAATTCATTTAATCATTATTTCATTTTCTGCCTAAGGTTCCTAAAGTATGTAATTAAATAAATTAAATACTTTACCTTATCCCTTTCCTTCTCTAAATTAAATAAATATGACAAATTATTTAATTTAGTCTTTTAACCCATTTGGATTAAAATCAATTTTTAATTCCCCTTTTTCTCTCTCCTTGTCACATTCTCCATAACCCTCTTTTAATCTAGATTAAATTAATTAATCTGTGATTAGGATGTGCACCACTTAATCTTGATTAAGTGTCACATCCTCCATAATCTCCCACTTGCCTCTAATCTCTTATTAATTATCCTAATCGTGTGTTTACACAACCTTAATCAGAATCATTAACCACATTTAGCTTACCTTTTCTGGTCAACCTTCCCACTTACCATTTTTAGTCTGGACTCTCTTCCCCATGTGAATTTTTAATTCACTTTTGTCTTTCCAAGGTCTTCCTCATCTACCATGCAAGATTTTAGAAGGCTTGACTTGTCACTTTACATGTGCCAAGGACTTCTAGAACCTTGGACTTGTCACATCACCCATATGTGACAAATCTCCAGTTTTTTGGAGACCTTCTTTTACCCAATAAACTCTCCAATGAATGTAAATTTTTAATTTGAATTTATTCTTCCAATCACTTCCCCTTTTCCCATGGAGATTTTTGAGGAATTCTAAAATCTCTCAAAAATCTCTTTCATCCTCATTTGGGGACAAAAAGTTCCTTTTTGAGGAAATCTTCTCATCCCCCAAGGTATCTCAAAGGTACTTGTCCTTCATCCACCTCATGTACTTCTCTTCCACCTCTTGTCCTTCTCCTCCACCTCATTTCCACATCATTCCACCCTAAGACATATCACATTCCACATGTCAAGATGTGAGGGCTTGTGAGTCCTCAACTCATCATAGCCCTTCATCTTGATCTTGTTGGATCAATCTCAACCATTGAATTCTCTAGAGAATTCCAATTATTTTATAAATACCCCCTCATTTCTCCCATTTTGGAGATCAAGTCTTTTGCTACCAAACTCTTGTCAATTTGCCATTTGAACTCTCATCTCATAATCATCACATCCTCATCCACTTTGCATATTATTTTGCATATTCAACATAGCTTTCCATCCAAGGAGCACAAAACTCTTCAAGATCAAGGGCCAACCAAGGAAAGAGCAACATAAAAGGTATAACAAAGACCAATCAATCTGTTTATCTTGCTTTCATGTTATCCATTTTCTTAGGCTAATCATTGAGGTGCCCTTTTATCTTGTTATTTCCTCTTGTTGCATTATTAGTTTTTATCTAGCATCTCACATTAGGACTTGACATTTTATTAGGTTCACATTTCTGGCACATCCGGTGGGACCCACAAAAGGGTTTCTTTATTTTATGTTTGTTGTTGTTTAGCTTGTTTGCAGATTCAGGTCACAGAGGGGCGGATTTGCGCTCCCGGGCGTTGCAGAGGGGCGGATACGCCCTCACGATCCGACATTTCTGACAGTTTTTACTGCAAAAGTGCGGATACGCCCCTGCAGTCCAGCATTTTTTCTAACTGTTTTATGCAGAAGTGCGGATACGCCCCTGCAGTCCAACGTTTTTTTTAACTGTTTTTTGCAGAAGTGCGGATATGCCCCCGCAGTCCAACGTTTTTTCTAACTGTTTTCTGCAGAAGTGCGGATACACCCCCGCAGTCCAATGTTTTTTCTAACTATTTTCTACAGAAGTGCGGATACGCCCCCGTAGTCCAATGTTTTTTCTAACTGTTTTCTGCAGAAGTGCGGATATGCCCCCGCAGTCCAACGTTTTTTCTAACTATTTTCTACAGAAGTGCGGATACGCCCCCGCAGTCCAACGTTTTTTTAATTGTTTTCTGCAAAAGTGCAGATACACCCCCACAGTCCAATGCTTTTCCTAACTATTTTCTGTAGAAGTGCGGATATGCCCTCACGATCTGACGTTTTTGCTAACTGTTTGCTGCAGATGGGCGGATTTTCCCACCTGATTCAACATTTTTCACTGCAGAGGGGCAAATTTTCCCTTATCAGCACATTCGGGAAGGTAAAAAAGTGCATTTTAGCTTCGTCTTTGTCTGTCAGTTTTGCTGTTTTGTGCTCTAATCCTCTAGCCCTGTTTGTTGGTGGGTGAAGTCAAATTTCTTGCTAATATCTTGAGTGTTTTGTTGAAAATCACAAAGAAAAAGAGATAAAACAACTAACGTTTGTTTGCAGGGCCTTTGTTTTATTCTGATTTTTGAAGTCTTTCCTTACTGCTTTATCTATTTACTTAGTATAAGTAGGGGAAAGTAACATTTGTTGCTTGCTGTGTTTGTTTTATTTGTTTTACCCTAAGGGGGCATTAGTTTTTTTTCACCTTCCTCCTTCGCACTTTGTGCGGATCCGAAGGGGGTAGTGGGAAACAATTAGTGTCTTCTTCTTAGCGGGACCTGCTTGGGGATTTCATCACCCCAAGGGATGATCCCAACCACGTGTACCGACGGGGTATATAAAGGGGGGAAAGCCAAAGTTGTACCCCAATCCAGTTGTGTCGTAATTGGTGAAGCGTTGAAGCTAGGGTGATACTTAGATAGATGTGAAGAGTTGGTCCGAGCCTTTCAGTATCTCACTGGGGTTCTCAACTCACGCTTGTGACAGATTGGTGTTCACGGTTTGTGCCTCACGTACTGAGCGTATATCGAGGACTCCTTAGAAACTTTGTTCATCCTAGAGTAAGACCTTTGCTGGCCATACCCCTTAACACTAATCATAGGATTGTGCTTGTTCAAAGTGTCTTTCTGTGAAGAACCAGTAAATTTTTATAAGTCAAACCGTCATTGAATCATTTTAAGTCCTTGCTAAAATCCCTCATCCAAACCAAGTTGCTATTTTCCACTACAAAGGGGCGAACTTGCCCCCCTGTTTCAGTATTTTCCACTGCAGAGGGGCGAACTTGCCCCCTATTTCAGCATTTTCCACTGCAGAGGGGCGAACTTGCCCCCCTGTTTCAGCATTTTCCACTGCAGAAGGGCGGATTTTCCCCCCTGTTTCAGCATTTTTTTCTACAGAAATGCAGATATGCCCCTGCGATCCAACGTTTCTGACAGTTTTTACTGCAGAAGTGCAGATATGCCTTGCTAAACGAACAATTTCATCCATTTGACCATTCCAAACTCCCGTTTGAACACCCAAAGTCTTCGTTTGACCGTTTGATCATCCTAAACACTCATTTGACCAATCCAAACCTTCATTTAGCCATTCCAAGCCCCAGTTTAACATTTCTAAAGCGTCCATTTACCACATTTACATTGATCATTCCACCATTTGGGATACCCATCTTATCGTGAGACCTAAACATCTTCAACAACACATCTTCCATTTGCATTCATCATCATCTCTCAACACAAAATACCTTAAACGTTGTTTTAGGAGTTATTTTCCTGAATTGACCAAGGCGTCAAGTTGATCATTATCCTACATAATCAATCCTTGACTTCAACCTAATCAATCCGCTTCTATCATGAGGCGGATTTATGTTGTGAGACAATGTTATTGGCCCAAATCAATCCTCTTCCATCTCAAGGCGGATTCAGTGTCGTGATCATTGATTTAGTTAGTTCAAATCGATCAACTAACTTCATAAGTCACTTAGGGTGATTTCCAAATCAGGTTTTAGGATCCCCTCCAATCAAATCCAATCATCATCCACATCATCATTTGATCGAATCAAATCCAATCTCATCCAAAGCATCATTTGATTCAATCAAATCCAATCATCAAATTGATACATCATCATTTGATCCAAACAAATCCAATCATCAATCCAATCATCAAATTGATACATCATCATTTGATCCAATCAAATCCAATCCCATCCAATCATCAAATTGATACATCATCATTTGATCCAATCAAATCCAATCCCCATCCAATCATCAAATTGATACATCATCATTTGATCCAAACAAATCCAATCAAATCATCAAGTTGATACATCATCATTTGATCCAAACAATCCACATCATCAAATTGGTACATCATCAATTGATCCCTCATCCAAATCATCAAATGAATCAATCCAAATCATTACCTAGATCATCCCTTAGAGATTGCATCTTGAAATCACCTAGTTGTTTTGCACATTCATGCCCGTTCAAACCCGTTCACAAACAAAAAAGAAAATGGTAGAACAACAAACTCAAGGTTCCCAACCAAATATCCCTCAAGATCCTAATAACATTCCACACGATCCTCATACTGGCGTCTCATCTCAATCAAACACTGACATCCAGAATATCACACCACCTAGTGACGAAAACATGGTCAATCAACCCGAAGTCACCGTCGACGAATATCTCAGTAATCCTGCCAATGTCCAAATGACAGATCGTCTCCTAAACAAACATGGGGATAAGATCCTCGTCACCTTACTCATGAAGGGAGTCAAACCACCATCCGGTTTCAATACATCACAATATGACCTTCCACCATTTGTTGACCCACAAACCTCACAAAATGTTCCAGAAAATTCCTACGTTCTTGAAGGTGCACCCACTGAAAATTGGTACCACCCCGAACTCGGAAATGCTGTCATCCATCAAGTCCAAGAATATCCTCATCTTCCAACCACAACATCTACTATTCCACCACTTGATCCTAATGATCCCCATACCTATGGCATGCCGTCATACATCCCATCTACTCCACCGCTTCTTCCCGCATATTCTAATATTGGGGGCACACCTCCACTTACCAATGTGCTACCTCTTTCATTTCAACAACCTCCAAATAATCCACACCAACCCACCACATTACCAACACCACCACATGTTGCTACTATTATAGCTTCATCTCAACACTTGCATCCACAACATCCACAACACACTTCCGTTCTCACACAACCATCACATCAAGTGGTGCAACATACATCTCAACAACAACAACACATATCACCTCACCCATCTGAACAACAACAACACATCCCATCTCATCCATCTCAACAACAACAACATATCCTATCTCACCCACCTCATCAACAACAACAACGACCTCCACAACAACATGTACATATCCCTACACAAACACACCATAACCCGCTTACTAAGTACCTCTATCATCCCTCTAGCACATACACTATTCCATCCCATAGGAATCCTCATCAGAATGCGCAAAACCAAACACATACTCAACCGTCACCTTACATAAATCTTTCACAACCTCCACACAATCCCCACCAACAAACATCAAATCCATACCCATATGCCACACAACAACCCACAATTGCACAACAATACCAATCCTATCTGCCCTACTTGCAATAACAACAAACTCACCAATAGGGGGTACCTTACGCTTCTTATTACCAACAATCATCATCACATCCACAAAGAGGCCTTAGCTCTACGCATTAGCAAAATGCTATGCAACAACAGGACCCCTCTCTTGTTTCCTACTATCAACAACAAGTGGCTCCCATTCAACACAACCAAGCAGCTAACTGCCAATCCTCTTACAATCAACCAACACATTCATATCCGACTCAACCCGTTTATGATCCAACAACGGTAGGGCCATCCTCATCTTACCCACAACATTATCCATACACTCAATCCACTTTGACTCCCATGACTCCCGTCAATAAGGACTTGGAAGAAGTAAAAGCAACATTAAAGGACTTACAAGCTGGAGCGGGTAAACAATCATTCAAGTTTGAGGACATATGTCCTTATCCGTTTGATCCATCCATCTCCTTGATTTCTTTTCCCAAACATTTTGAGATACCCAAATTCGATAAGTACAAAGGAACCAAGGATCCTAGATCTCACCTTCAAGAATTTTATGCTCATTGCCAAGAGGTCATGCATAATGATAATTATCTTATCCGACTTTTCCCTAAAAGTCTACAAGGGGTTGCCCTCAATTGGTTTATGAGTCTGGAAAAGGGATCTATCAAAACCTTCGTACAATTATCTAAACAGTTTGTCTCTCACTTATCTTTTAATCTAGAGAAAGATATTGACACACTTGATCTCCTCAAAGAAAAACAACGTGATAGAGAGACCTTTGCAAGCTACTTGCAAAGATGGCGTGCCTTGGCTAGCAGGATGAAATCCCCACCAACAGAAAAAGACATGGTCACGCTATTTATCGAAAACTCCCACTCGGATATGGCTCATAATTTCCAACTCCATTGTATCACCACCTTTGCGAGACTTGTGGAGAAAGGCCCCATCTTAGAATGAGCCCTTGTCGCAAAAGGACAAGTCAAACATTTCAATTCTAATAGAGAGAAATCCTTTGGGGATAAACCTCGTTATTGGAATAGAAATAAAAATGTTGTCAATGATGGCGTCACTGACACCAAACATGTTCAAGTGGCCACCACCACACAAAGATATCCTCTCCAGCAACAACCATTAGTTTAGAACGCCATATCCATCCCCCAAGGGACACCACGACAACAAGCCAACCAAAATAACCAAGGGGAGAACAAACGACAGTTCACTCAGTTGGGAGAACCCCTTAGCGTGGTGTTTAATAAGCTTCTTCAAGCTAATTACCCCATCACATATCCTGTCACCAAACCTCTCGATACGTCTAAACCCAAGCCTGCTTGGTTTAAAGACAACGAATGCTGTGAATTTCACAAGATTAAGGGACATACCTTAGATAAATGTCAAGGCCTAAAAACCTACATTCAAGGTCTCATCAATCGAGGTGAAATCCATGTAGATGCTAATGAAGCATCTTCGTCCAATGCTCAATTACAAATATATCAAAACGCCTTTCCTAACCATAATCAGGGCCCTAGTACGTCCAACTCAAATCCTAGACCTAGCAATAATAACAAGCAAGGTAACAATACCAATAACATCAACTACAAAAGTGTACCATACAATTATCAAGGTGTGGTTTCATATGTAGAACAAGTGGAGCCATGTGTGTCCATGATACATGTTAAAGGAAAAGATCCACAATGTGTTGTTACCACTCGGCGAACCCGCATCACAGTCCCAACAGCATCTCTATTTACCCAACGACCATCCACCAATTCCCAATATAACATCCTAGACCATCTAGGTAAGACTACAACCCAAATATCCATTTTGGATCTACTTAAGTCATCTCCTGTACATCAAGATATCTTAACTAAGGCTTTGCAAAGCACACAAGTGCCTGATAATATTGACCCTACCCAATTTCAAGCATTGGTAGGAAGTCTCTCAACGACCTATCAGTTAGCCTTTAGCCAAAAGGACATGCCACATCTTGATTCAAGCCACAATCGCCCCCTCCATCTCGAGGTTGGTGTCAATTGTCAAAAAGTAAAAAGGGTACTGGTAGATAATGGTTTGGCCCTAAATCTCTGTACATTAAAATTCATACAACAGGTTGGATACACCCAAGCTGATATGAGGAATCAAGTGATCACCATCAAGGCCTATGATAATGCAGAGCGAGATTTTGAAGGCATTATTTGCCTCCCTATTCAAGTGGGCCCCATTGTACAATACACTATGTGTCATGTTCTGGACCTTGAACTCCCATACAACATCCTTCTTGGCCGTCCATGGATTCATTCTATGCAAGCTGTCCCATCCACCTATCACCAATGCCTAAAGTTCCCATTTCAAGGAATGGAAGTCACCATAAAAGCCGACTCTCAACCTTTTGAATATTGTTGTGCCTTAGAAGCTTCTTTTCCACATTCACATTATTGCCCAGGAGTCAAAATGGGGGCATCCTCAACATCCGATCCTGTCCCATCCACCAATACACTAAAAACTTCATCTCCACCATCATCCACACCTGCTTCTACCGTCACCAAGGTCCAGATCATAGATAAGGGATGTGGTGAATACAAAATGCATACCACACTCAATGTGGCAACCATTCCACCTTCGCCCCGCACATATGGACAACCAATTCTGCCGCTACCAAAAGTAGAAGAAAAGACACTTACACTCACGTCCAAGAACATGGGGTCAATAACATTCAATGATTTGGGATCCCTCCAAGATCAAATGGACGAAGATATCAGTCAATGGGTTTATCAGGAGGAACCTGAGCCACCATGTCCCCTTATTGAATACTTTCACAAAGTCTATGCACGTGCCTCCAAGTTCATTGAAAAGTGCCATTACCAAGGCGAAGGCCTTGGTGCAGAAGAACAAAGAAAACGTCTACCCATTGAAGCAACTACCATCCAACCAAGGAATTTGGGCTTGGGTTATGATACTAAACAGAAGGGTCCTACAACATCTGCTAGCACTTCTAACAATGTTAGTGTTGACAACAGTTCCCTCGAAGATATACCAGAGGAAGAGTCCATCATACACGCGTACGATGATTTGAATCACATTGACCTCCCCGTCATGTTTGAATGCTTATCTGTTTGTACCATAACTTTATCCCTTAAAGATCCTGAGCTTATCGATCATGACCTACAAGGTAGCACACCTGCCAGCACATTTCCCTCAGAGGATACCTACGTACATCTAATGGGATTGGGGGAAGATGAATGCCCTAATCGCAAAAACAAAAAGAAACAAAAGAAAAATGGGTCATAAAGTGAAAACCTCACCGAGACACTTTTTGACTACAAAAAAGTAAAAACAAAGGATGTATTTGACAATGAAAACCTTAATATGGCACTGGAAGATGGGGATGTTCATCTTCCCCTTGTAGGAACACAACTATCTGAGCAATCTTCGATCCTCACTGAAGAAACACAAGAGGTGAATTTGGGGACATAAGAAACTCTAAGGATCACCTATGTGGCCAAATCTTTATCCAAAGAAGAATATACCACCATTGTCCGAATTCTCCGTGAAGGGGTTATCAAATTTGCACGGGCTTACTCTGATATGCTTGGCCTGGATCCTAATCTTGTTGTACACCATTTGGATGTCCATCCAGAGGCCAAACCTGTCAAGTAGAAGCTCCGAAAGATGCATCTGTAGGTGGCATTATTGGTTAAGAAAGAACTGGAAAAGTTACTGGATGTTGGTTTTATCAGACCCATTGATTACTCTGATTGGATCTCCAATATAGTACCTGTTGCTAAACCCAATGGAGACATCAGAATTTTTACGGATTTCTGAGATCTTAACAAAGCTTGTCCAAAAGATGACTTCCCCTTGCCTAACATCGACATGTTGGTCGACATCACTGTAGGACACGAGATGTTATCCCTCATGGATGGCTTCTTTGGCTACAATCAGATCCGGATTGCCCTTGAAGATCAACACAAAACCCCTTTTACAACACCTTGGGGTACTTTTAGTTACAATGTCATGCCCTTTGGTCTCAAAAATGTGGGGGAAACATATCAACAGGCAATGATGGTTATATTCCATGACCTCATCCACATCATCATGGAAGATTATGCTGATGACCTACTGGCAAAATTTGGAACCAGAGAAGAGCACCCTGCCATTCTAAAACGGATCTTCGAACGCTTAGAACAATACAAGCTTCTATTGAATCCAAAAAAGTATGTTCGGTGTCACATCAGGGAAACTGTTGGGATTCATAGTGTCCCGAAGAGGCATCGAGGTTGACCCAGCTAAGGTGAAAGCTATCATGGATATGCCTCCACCGAGAAACCTGAAACAATTAAGGAGCCTCCAACGGAAACTATAATCCATCTGCCGGTTTATAGCCCAACTTGTGGATAAATGTCAGTCATTCACCCACCTTCTCAAGAAAGACACCAGCTTCAAATGGAATCAACAGTGTCAGCTAGGTTTTGACATGATCAAAGGATACTTGGCCCACCTGCCGATCTTGATGCCACCTATCCCTGGAAAACCCCTCTTGTTGTACATATCTACCATGTTAGTTGCATTGGGGGCATTATTGGCACAAGATGATGAATCTTCAAAGGAACAGACGATCTATTACATTAGCCACACACTGGTCAGGTATGAACTCGATTATTCACCAATGCAAAATGCATGTCTTGCTGTGGTCTTCAACACACAAAAGCTATGCCACTATATGCTTAGCCATCCTATAAAATTGATATCCAAAGTCGACCCCCTCAAGTACTTGCTATCCAAGACAACCCTGACTGGTCGAATGGCTAAATGGATCATGCTCCTTAGTGAGTTTGATATAGAATATGTGGATAGAAAGGCCATTAAAGGACAAGTAATAGCCGATCAGTTGGCAGATGCCCCGTTAGTGGATGCTTATCCCATAGAAACTGAATTTCTAGATGAAGGAGTATTTGTAGTCTCAGAAGCCACCACCTGGACACTGTACTTTGGTGGATCACACACTCATAATGGATCGGGGGCAAGAATCTTGCTTATCACCCCCCAAGGCGACTACATACCGAAATAATTCAGACTGGATTTTCCTTGCACCAACATCTCTGAATATGAAGCCCTTCTCATAGGCCTCAGAATTGCAGTCCAATGGCACATCACTCATCTGCAAGTTTTTGGTGACTCCCAGTTAGTCATAAAATAGGTCAACGATGAGTTTCTAACAAAAGATGAAAAGTTGTTGCCTTACAAATGAATGGTGGATGACTTCAAGAAATATTTCAATACCATCCAATTTGAGTAGATCCTGAGACTCGAGAATAAGGCAGTAGATGCTATGGCTACCATTGGTTCTCTCCTCGACATGCCAAAAGATTGCACAAATTGTCAGTTCCTGGTTGAGCAGCTCCTAATCCCAGCGTACGATATCCCTAAGAGTGACATGGTGTGTGCTATTGTCGGTCCTGAATCCCCTTGGTACCATGACATTTACACCTACATTCATGACAACACCCTCCCGCTTGACTTCACGAGAAACCAATGTAAATCATTTATCCAACGCACGGCCTGCTACACCATTATCGGTGATACACTTTATCGACGTGGGTATGATGGAACTCTCCTCCATTGTTTAGACGAAACTAAAACCCGCACAACATTAATAGAAGTGCATAGCAGTATTTGTGGGGCCCATTCTAATGGTATGGCCCTAGCCAAATGGATTCTCAGAGCAGGATATTACTGGCCCACAATGGAATAGGATGCTTGTGAGTATGTCAAAAAGTGTCTTCTGTGTCAACATGTAGATCTTATTCACGCTCTAGCACAAGAGCTCCAACCTATCATGACACTTGGCCATTTTCACAATGGGGTTTCGACTTGATTGGCAAGATCTACCCTCCATCTTCTGATGGTCACACCTTTATCATCACAACCACTGAATAATTCACCAAGTGGGTGGAAGCCATTCCACTCTCTCAAATCACTGGTGTTTAGATCTTTAAGTTCATCCTCTACCATATCCTCTGTAGGTATGGTATCCCCTCCACCATCATCACCGACAATGGAAACCATTCAAAAATAAGTGTATGAAACTCCTTTGTGACACGTATCATATCCAACATTGTTGGTCCACTCCCTGTTACCCCCATGGTAATGGACAAGCAGAAGCAACAAACAAAACATTGATCAAAATCATTAAGAAGATGGTCAATAGCATTGGCCGCAATTGGCACCTCCATATCCATCCTGCTCTTTGGGCCTACCGTACATCCATCCACACCCCTACCAGAGCTACTCCATATTCTCTTGTCTATGGCGCTAAAGCCATCTTGCCAATTGAAGTTGAAATCCATTCACTTCCCGGGGTCGCCATTTGCACCCCGTTTGTCCAATTCACTTCGTTCAAAAGGAAAACTTGCCTAATTTTTCACCCTCTTTCCAACCATACCATCCATTTATTCTTATCAAGATGTTTCCTGGGACCTTTCTTTTTCCCCCATCACCCTCTCGAGGGGGCATACCCTTCATTGTTAACAATTTTCCCTGCCATAGTCAATCCCTTCCAAGATTGGGGCATCCTCATCCATTAATCCGCTAATTCAGACAGCTTAGGTCCTCCCCCCCACATTGGGGCATCATCTTCCGATTACTTCCTCTATAGAGTCATCTGCACTTTCTTGTCTTCGAAGCATGGTTATTCTAATGGTACTTCAAAGAGGGAAAAAATGTAGACATCCAAATTTGATCACTTCCATATGATCAAAATCGTCTACTCTATTCATCTATTTCATTAATAATGATTAAATAATTCATTTAATCATTATTTCATTTTCTGCCTAAGGTTCCTAAAGTATGTAATTAAATAAATTAAATGCTTTACCTTATCCCTTTCCTTCTCTAAATTAAATAAATATGACAAATTATTTAATTTAGTCTTTTAACCCATTTGGATTAAAATCAATTTTTAATTCCCCTCTTTCTCTCCTTGTCACATTCTCCATAACCCTCTTTTAATCCAGATTAAATTAATTAATCTGTGATTAGGATGTGCACCACTTAATCTTGATTAAGTGTCACATCCTCCATAATCTCCCACTTGCCTCTAATCTCTCATTAATTATCTTAATCCTATGTTTGCACAACCTTAATCAAAATCATTAACCACATTTAGCTTACCTTTTCTAGTCAACCTTCCCACTTACCATTTTTAGCCTGGACTCTCTTCCCCATGTGAATTTTTAATTCACTTTTGTCTTTCCAAGGTCTTCCTCATCCCCCATGCAAGATTCTAGAAGGCTTGACTTGTCACTTTACATGTGCCAAGGACTTCTAGAACCTTGGACTTGTCACATCACCCACATGTGACAAATCTCCAGCTTTTTGGAGACCTTTTTTTACCCAATAAACTCTCCAATGAATGTAAATTTTTAATTTGAATTTATTCTTCCAACCACTTCCCCTTTTCCCATGGAGATTTTTGAGGAATTCTAAAATCTCTCAAAAATCTCTTTCATCCTCATTTGGGGACAAAAAGTTCCTTTTTGAGGAAATCTTCTCATCCCCCAAGGTACCTCAAAGGTACTTGTCCTTCATCCACCTCATGTACTTCTCTTCCACCTCTTGTCCTTCTCCTCTACCTCATTTCCACATCATTCCACCCTAAGACATATCACATTCAACATGTCAAGATGTGAGGGCTTGTGACTCCTCAACTCACCATAGCCCTTCATCTTGATCTTGTTGGATCAATCTCAACCATTGAATTCTCTAGAGAATTCCAATTATCTTATAAATACCCCCTCATTTCTCCCATTTTGGAGATCAAGTCTTTTGCTACCAAACTCTTGTCAATTTGCTATTTGAACTCTCATCTTATAATCATCACATCCTCATCCACTTTGCATATCATTTTGCATATTCAACATAGCTTGCCATCCAAGGAGCACACAACTCTTCAAGATCAAGGGCCAACCAAGGAAAGAGCAACATAGAAGGTATAACAAACAACAATCAATCTGTTTATCTTGCTTTCATGTTATCCATTTTCTTAGGCTAATCATTGAGGTGCCCTTTTATCTTTTTATTTCCTCTTGTTGCATTATTAGTTTTTATCTATCATCTCACATTAGGACTTGGCATTTTATTAGGATCACAGATATAATTTAAAACAATTGAAGAAATTAAAATAAAAGAAAATTTAGATGTGTAAAATTTAAAATTCATAAATTCATTATAAATTAAAAAATGAAACAATTATATTTTAGCTTTCACATATTATAATGACATACATAATATATTAATAGGTATTATAATAAATATGGATACTAAATAATATGTTAATAATATTAAAATGTTAGTATTTAGTTATTGATTATATTACTATTTATGTGGTGCTTTATATAACTTGAAGGGTGTTTACAAGTTAATACATGGAACTAGCTAAATAATACTATATAGTAATTCTCATCATGTTCTATTTCCATAAAAATATATACATAAGGTAAATGACAAAATGCATTTGAAGTAATTTTTTTTCATGTTTTTCCTTATGGGTGTATTTGATCAAAGTGCCAAATGAATAAATAAATCAAAACTATCATTATAATAACCTAGATGGAATAACTATTGCATATAAACAAACAAAAAATTAACTTTGTTGGAGAGTGCCAAGTTCTCATGAATGCTCATCAACTCTTGAGGGAATGAATAAACACCTTACACTTTGCAAGTAATTTGTTATGAATAACAAATCTACCTAAGACACTAATGCCTAGAAGCTAATAGAAAATCTAGATGAGTAGAATAATGTTATTATATATTCCATATCATGAGACATGTTACAAAGAGTACAACACAAATGTATAAGCCTCTTTGATGCATGAATCAAGGAGATGACATGTACAAGATGTATGAGTTAACTCTCAATCAAAAGGTGATTTAACTTAGTCTAATTGAGATAGAGGTCACATCTAACTACCATTAATCAAGAGTTGATGGGATCTAGTGGTGACACTTCTCTACCTTTAGTCAAGGTGTACACATGTCATTATCTTGAGAAACAAAGTGAAACTGTTGTAGTAAAATCTCTTACAAGTGGATGCAAATCTAAAATTTAATTGTTTATCCAAGCATTACTATATGATGATTATGTGATTACATAAAATTGAGAGAATAAAATTAGAAGCCATATGTTCATACAAAATTTAAGTGGATATTAAACTCTTTTGAGGAAAAAATACATATGAGAAAGAAGAAAATAATGCATTAATACTGAAAAAGGAGATACATCCAACACACTTACACTCTCTTTAATCTTGACAACATTTTTGTACCTAAAAGATAAATTTACGAAACTATTAGCTCATGTCTCCAAATCAAAGAAGAATAACACAAATAGTTTCCCAAAATAATGTACCATCAAGCCATGGTAAAATATAAAACCTCACACATAAAAAATGAAGATGGTTTTCTTAGAATAGTAAATGTAACTCTTAATGATCCATAGATAGAAAAAAAGTCTCCATACTTTAATAATAAACCTCTCTGACTTTTAACTCCTATGTAATGGATTTTATCGTAAGGTAAGCATATCAAATCATCACCCAACTCATATGGGACCCATCAACAACATGTAAGTGTTGGTTATGGAGCACGATCTTATTGGTTAATATTTATAGCACATGTGGGGAGGGTCTAGGGGGTGCCCCTTTGTGATGTTTTGGGGTCGTGTGCCCCATGGGTGTTCAGGGGCAGTGTCCCTGAAAGCCATATTTTATATATAATTATTCATTGTAAATTTGAACCATTCATCATTAAGTCACATATTTGACAATAGAGATTATGTTGGATTATCTTTCCATAGAAGGAAACCCTTCTTTATATGAGGACATTGTATTAGAAATAAGTTGTATATTATATTGTGAGAGGAGACTATGATGGAGAGAAGAGGATGTTACACCAAATATATTGTAGGTTGTATTCCTTAATTTTGCTAGATAAAATAAAGGAAGGATTGGCTATTTCTTTGTGGATGTAGCCCATATTGGGTGAATTACATATATCCATGTCTAGATGTTTTATATTATTTTTAGATTTTATCCTTGCATCCATTTTGCTATATATTTCTTTGTGATCCTATTCCTAATAGTTGGTATCAAATCCGTACATTTATTTACCTAATAAAATCAAAAGGAGGGTTCCTATTTTAAGTGAGAGCAATGGAAGAAGAAGGAAAGTTTAGGGTTGAAAAGTTCATTGGACAAAATTATCAGCTAGATAGAAGATGCAAATGGAGGATTATCTATATCAGAAGGACATTTTCTTATCTTTGGACAAAAAACTAAAGAAACTGACGAATAAGATAAATCAAGAATAAAATATTTTTGATAAAAAACACTAGGAGCAATACAATTGTTCTTGACAATATCAGTGGATTTCAACATATCAAAATAAATGGCAATGGTGGATTTGAAGTTGAAATTGGCTAAATTGTATGAAAAAATCTCAACTTCCAACAAGATATTTCTTACATGAAACATTCATCTAATATGAAAATTCTAGAAGGTGGGTTTGTTGCTAATAATTTAAATAAATTCAACATAATCACCAACCAATTAAGTTCTATAAATGTGACATTTGATGATGAGGTTAGGGCTCTCTTGATTTTGTGCTCATTGCCAAAAAGCTGGAATAGCTTGGTCATGACTGTGAGTAATTTTGTTTCTAGTTCAAACACTTTAAAGTATGATTATGTTGTTGTTGTTATCCTTGTGAGGAAATTTAATGGAAAATCATAAGTGAGACATCAACTAATGCTTCGATTGTGGAGAATAGGGGAAGATAGAGGGAGAGAGGCAAGAGCCTAAGAAATCATGGGACGTTTAAGAAGGGTAGATCTAAATCTAGAGGAAGGTTGGAGTGTTGGAATTGTAGGAAGAAAGGAAACTTGAAGAAATAATATTGTTCTCCAAAAGAAAAAAAAGAGATGAACAACAATAAAATAGTAAGGAAGCAAATGTAGTAGGTGATGTATTGCAAGATGCTTTGATCCTTTCATTACTCAAGGGCTTTGATCCTTTCATTGGATGCTGGTAAGAATCAAAATATTGTAACATTTTGAAGCCTTGGGTTAGGATAGTACTTAACATCCAATTGACTGAATTTGTTTGCTTACATACATTTATTATAACCATAGAATCCCCTTCAATTCAAATGCATTTGATGCCTATTGATTTTTCCAGTTTTAGACCTAAGAGTAATGCTTATGCCTCCACCTTATTATTTGTACCGTTTTGTGATTTTAGTGTGAGGGTGCCAATAATGTATCTTGCTTGGTTCCTCAATACACAACCAACACCCAATGCACTTGGGTCCCCACATGAGGCCCCATCAAAATTAAGTTTTTCCACTCCCATTGGAGGTACAGTCCATACTATACTTTTGCTGTTGGGCTTAGTTTTGGTAACCATGTTCTTGGATTTGGAGAATGGATCAACTCCCACTGTGAAGATATTTGTGCATCCCAATTTGAGTAGATTTTTCTTGAGGCGTTTGATTTGTACACATTAGACATTACTAACTCTGAGATTTATCTTTCAATTGTACATATTACTTCTACTAAATGGTGCTCCTTATGAAATATTCTTCTGTTCGTTTCCCACCTTAAACACCATATTAATGTTGAGGGGCTTATTGAAATTATTGAGGAGAATAAATAATCTTTATTCATTATTGGCCATGAAGAAAAATTTCTAATAGATATTCTTAAAGGGGTGTGATCCAATTAAGTTTGTTTTGGAGCCTTGTCCAACACTATTGTGAGAATTTGTAAGTTAAGAAAATATTGTCTAAATCCTCTTCCTATTGGCATCACAATACATAGTTGAAGGGGGCAAATATTCCTATCCTGACCAATATTTCACAAGTAAGGATCCACTTATTCAATGCTAACCAAGCAAACAACCCTGCTTTTGGAAGAATTGTAGAGTTCTAGCATAATTTATGGGGCTAGTTTGATAGTTCAACAATTCCTTGTTGGATGATTGATGAGTAGCCTAGGCTGAAATTATAGCTGCTTGACTTGGAAGGGGCCCAAATGAGCTTGTCAAGGTCCCTGGAAAGAAAAATTTATCTCTGATGAAGAATTTTTAACATTTGAGACTTTTGGTTTACTGTAAAATTGTAATCAACAATTTTTTTCTAGCTTGCATTTGAGAGAAGGTTCTGTTCTAGCTTAAAGTAGTCTTTTAATTTTTCACCCTAATGATGCACTTCAATTATATTCTCACTTCTTCTAATTTCCTTAAATTTTGGATAGCGGTGTGAAGTCGTTCCAAGACTCTTCCTAGAACAATGCTTTTTCTCCATTTCTTATAGATTGGGTTAAATGTGGGATGATAACTTCTCTACAAGTTATCATAAAATTCCACATTTTAGAGCTCTTTGGTGGGTTTTCTATTGTAAAGATTTGTTCAGGAATTGTAGAGTCCGTATATTTGCTTTGCATGATTCTAACCCATTTGGAAGAAGGTTTTGTAATAATATTTCATGCTAGTTTTCCCCCCAACTTCACATTCTTTGCCTCTAGGTTATGTAAACTAACTCCTCCATATTTTCTTTCCTTCACAAAGTTTATTCCATGAAACTTGGAGTGGTATCTTAGACTTTTAGGTTCCCCTACTAGAGGAATTTTTTGATGCATTTCTCTAAATTAAGTTGCACTACTTTTGGTAGCTTAAGGACTGACATAACATAATTGGGAATAGTTGAAAGGACTGCTCTAGTTAGTGTGATATTTCCTTCCATTGTTATCCATCTTCCTTTCCATGATTCTATTCTATTTTGAATTTGGGTCACAATTTTGTTCTAGAACACAGGATTGTTTGGCCTTCAAAAGAATGGGATACCCAAGTATTGGCTTGGCAATTCTTTATATTTGAAATCAAGAATCTATAGAATACGTGGTGACACTGTTGGGGAGGTGTTTAGAAAGAAAATACTTGATTTTTTCATTCATTTTTGACTTGAAGCCCTACAATAATCCTCTAAAATCTTTTTAATGCCTTATGCTTCTTGGACAATAGATTTAGCAAATAAAAATGTATCATCTGTAAATAATGGGTGAGTCATAATTATGGTTGAGTTTGGGATGTCTATACCTTTCCATGCACCTTGAGTTATTTCATAGGTTCTATTGCCCAACTTAGCAATTATGCCATTAAATTGAAAAGTAAGGGTGATAAATGATCACCTTGTCTGACACCTTGTGAAGAATTGAAGAAGCTAGTTGGAGTGTCATTTACCAAGTCTAAAAAATTAGATTGCTTTATAAATAAACTAATCCATTGGCACCATTTGTGGGAAAATTTGAGTTTTTAAAGAATTTTTAAGAGGAAATCACAATTTAATCTTTCATAGGCCTTCAACATGTCAAGTTTGATGATCATTGTTGGGATTCTTTCTTCCTTGATGGAATGAAATATTTCATGGGCTATTAAGGCCCCTTTAGTTTTATCCTTTCTTTCCCAACAAAGTTTCCTTTCTCATTCGAGATAATTCTTGGAATGATCTTGGTGTGTCTCATAGTGATTGCTTTGGAAAATATTTTATAAATGGTGTTACACAGTCATATTGGCCCGAAATCAACAAAGGTGGAGGGCTTCTTCTTTTTAGGGATTAATGATATGAATGTGTTATTTGGTTCATTTAATATCTTTGCATTTCTCCTTGATTCCTCTAAAGATAAAAAATTTCATGCCCCATAAACTCCCAACCTTTTTGGAGAACATGACATTAAACCCATCCAAACTTGGGGCTTTGTTTGGTGACATAGAGTAAAACACTTCTTTTACTTCTTATAGTGTGAAAGGTTTTACCAAGAGGAAATTATCTTCCTCGAAAATCAATAGGGGAATATGCTAGAACAAATCATTTGAGGTGGTATTGTTTGCTTGTGCAATTTGCTAGATTGGTTCACTCAATAAGTTTTAGAAGAAGCAGAGTGCTTCTTGGTTGATGGATTTTTCTGCCTTCAAAATGCTACTTGAGTGGGAGCTGATGTTGAATATAGCATTCGCTTATTTTTTGGCTCTTGATGATAAATGAAAGAATTTGGTGTTTTTGTCCCCTTCTTTGAGCCATAGCTCTTTAGATTTTCGCCTCTAGTATATTTCTTCTCTTGTCATGATTTCTTCTAGTTCCAATTGTAGTTTTTTATGGAGGTTGAAAGAGGTATTATTCATACCACTTCTTATGATATAATCATTGATCTCATCAAGCTAGGTTTGTAGTGCTATTTTCTGTGAAAAAATGTTCTTGAAGTGTTGTTCATTCCAAGTTTCTATTTTTTTCTTGATATATGTTAGCTTTTTTGCTAGCTGAAACATTTTTAAACCGGAAAAAGGGGGCATTTTCCCACCAAATCTTGAGTTGAGGTAGGAAATGAGGGTCTTTGAACCACATTTCTTGGAACTTGAATGATGAATTTGGATGGGGTGTTTATGTGCTAAGGTCAATTGTATGGGAAAGTAATATGAGCTAGAAAATGAAAGGATAGACGATTGAAAAGGAGCTATTTCTACAAGCCATTCTATAGAAATTAGGAATCTATCCAAGCGCTTTGCAATCAAGAAAAAGTATTCATGCCTATTTTTCCATGTAAATATACCATTTTGGGGAGGGCAATCTAATAGGTCATTTTCTAATATGAAATCTTGGAAATCTTCCATTAGCTTTGGGGGGGATTATGCCCCCTTTTTTCATTATGGTGCAAAATTGCATTGAAATCTTCCCCCCAAATGAACTTTCTCCACTTTTATGTTTGATAAGTTGAGGGATATGGCATCCCATAGGATCTTTTTCCCAACTATTGATGTGGGTGCATAAACATCAAAAATCCAAAATCATAGGTCAAAGGAAGTTACCTTCATGACCATCCAATGCTTTTTGGTTAACATTAGTTCAACTTGGGTATTTCTATCATTCTATAGAAAAACTAAGCCTCTAGAAGCTCCTTTCATTGGAGAATGTAAGAATTGTTGTTTCTTCCATTTGCTGAGAACTCCTTGCCCCTGATCATCATATTTTTTTTTCTTGTAGCATAATAGTGTTTCCTTCACTAGAGTCTAAATGACACTTTATCAGGCATCTTTTTCTAGGGGTGTTTAGGCCCCTAATATTCACAATAGGATTCTTATTGATCTTGAGGAGAGCAACATGCTCTCCTCGGTCTAATGTTTTTATCTAGCATAAATTGGATGCCAATAGCTATTTGATCTCGAGTTTTTTTTTCTTTTGGGAGGATTGCCTTTGGGAAAAGGTGTTGTCTTTGGCATCTAAGACAATGTTCTTTCTGATTGCACAATTGAAAGGGTTTGGGAAAAATCATATTCCAAATTCTTGTTTAGTGCTTCCTCTGCCAATTGATCAATTTTTTTGATCCTTTTTGTAGAACAAGATGATTTACTATTTCTGTCATTTGTTCTTCTACCATTACCTCTTGGGATTCTTGAAATCTTGTATTATTTTCCTTTGGTAGGTCTTTGTCATGGTTTCTATCACCTGCTATGTGCATTTTGATGTTGAGAATGGGTTTTAGATAGGCCTTCCTTTGATGGAGGCCTTTGTGGGAGATTTAAACCATGAGGAGGGGACTTTGAAAGGCCTTGTTCTATTGGAAGAAACTATAAATCATTTAAATGGATTTCCCTTAGGAAAAATTCTACATCAGACAATGCACCCTTGGCTGCACTGCTAAGGATTTGTGTGCTGGAGAATGTAAGAATTGCCATTTCTTTAATTTGTTGAGGATTCCTTGCGCCTGATCATTAGAGAATCTTGTTTCTTGTAACATAATAATGTTTCCTTCACTAGAGTCTAAATGACACTTTATCAAACATCTTTTATTAAGGGTGTTTAGGCCCCTAACATTCCATGATAGGTCACCATTTCTCTTGAGGAGAGAAAAAATCTCTCCTCGATCTAATGTTTTTATCCAACATAAATTGGATGCCAACAACTTTTTCATCTTGAGTTTTCTTTCTTTTGGGAGGTTTGCCTCTGGTTGAAGGTGTTGTAGTTGATGTTTGAGACAATGTTTTGTTTGATTGTGTAATTTAAAAGGTTTGAGAAAAATCATATTCCAAATTCTTCTTTAGTGCTTCCTCTACTAGTTGATTAATTTGTTTGAGCTCCTTGTAGAACAAGATGATTACCATTTCTTTCATTTGTTCTTCTATCTTTATCTCTTGGTCTTCTTGAAAGATTGTATTATTTTCCTTTGAAAGGTCTTTATCATGGTTGCTATCATTTGTTATGGGTGTTTGATGTTGAGAAGGGGTTTTAGATAGGCCTTCCTCTATTGGAGGCCTTTGTAAGACCTTTAAAATGTGAGGAGGGGACTTAGAAAGGCCTTTTTCTACTGGAGACAATTGTAAATAATTTAAATGGAATTTCCCTAGGAAAACTTCTACATTAGACAACACATCTAACACTTGAATCTCTTTTTCATCATTCTATTTTAAATTTGTGAATGTGGAATTAACCCAAGTCAATTTTTTAGTTGTGAATCTAATCCTTGTACTTCAAACTATTAAATTTAAAATAAATCACATCGAGTTGTGAAACAAAGTAGCACAAGTTTGTGTTTATTTTTGTATTTAAGAATATTTATCTGGAGAGAAATATTAAAAATTTAAGATAATTATTTCAAAATAGCTTAGCAACATTATTAGAGAATTCCAGTAGTAGACAAAATCTAAAGTCCTTTGCACACTTTCTCATTTTCTTCAATCCTTGTTCCAAAGCTATCAAATAAATATAAATATGAGCCTAATTAAGTAGAACAGGGCCTTCATAGTTTAGTGGTTCTCTTAAGTCATTCCTAAACACCACCAATCCTTAGATTTAGGGATTAGAAGATTGAGGTGTGCGAATCTTGATAGTCCACTTTTTATAATTTATTTCCACTTTTGTTCATATATGCACATAAAATTTAGGTCCACGCAATGCATAAGTGAAGAAAATTAAAATATAGGACCACTTATAATATTATGAGACACCTATCTAGGGTAGGTGCACGGAAATGGGTAGCCAATTTGTGGCCTTTTTCAAAAAAAAGTTTTGAAAAGTCATAACATGAGTGTGTTATAACACGCTTGAGTTATGACATGTTAAAAGAAAAACAAATATTTAAACTCATTCATTTTCATTTCAATTTATTTTTTCTTGTACCCATGGCCAAAACCCCCATTTTTCACGCTCGCATTCTAGGAGGAGGCATTGTGCAAAAATCTTCACCAACAGTTTCTATTTCTTCACAACGATGGCACCACGATGACAAGGAGGTGTGATAGGCAAGGATTGTTTTCTTTTTGTTTTGAATTTGTTAGTTTTAGGTTGTATTTGATATATATTTGTTTGAATTTTTAGGAGATGCAAATCAACCTACAAACCCTCAAAATCCTCAACAAGAAGAGCAACCAAATCCTCAAGAAAAAAATCAACCACAACAACAACCTCCTCCACCAATCACTCAACCCCCTCCTGGCACTCAACAAAATTTAATGAGTGAAATTGAGAACAACAAAAAGAAAATTAAGGATTTAATTAGTAGGTTGAGTGATCTAAATGGTTCAACCACAAAAAGAATGACCCTGGCAAGTTCATTGAAAGATATGTTAACAAATGTAGATTTAATTAGCAAATAAATAATTGGATGGTAAGATAGGAGGCAGGTGGCTAGGGATTATTATGCGAATAAACTATCATATAAAGATGTAAAGGATTTAAAAATTACAAAAGGTGATTTGTGCTCATTATTCATTGACCCACGCACAAATCAAAATCTTACCCTCAATGCAAAGAGGTTTCCTATTCATTGGTGCCACCACCAACAAATTAGGAACCATTTTTATGATAGGTGGTACATGGTCTTCGATTACCCACCGTGCAACAATTCCGAAGTCTCACAATATGTCCTTAGGAACTATACAGTGAGTTCATATTGAACAAAATCCAAAATTAATTTGATATGAGGGATTTCTAGGGGAAAGGTGGGGGGTCAACTCAGGATAGACTTGGTGCATAGCTGGATCCTATATGGCAAGGGAGACGAGCTCTCGCTAGGCCACCTCGTGAGCACGTTGTTATGCCTTCCATTGCGAAGGAGAGTGCCGACATAGAGACTTTGCAGGTGATCAACACTTTGACCCAAAGTGTCATCCATCATACTAGCCCTATTATATAGCGCCATTCGGGGGAGTCTTTGAGTGGTGGCTGTCAAACCCATGTGTGTCAATCTTTCGGGGTGACTTGTTCATATGACCCCAATGACACTCAGGAGGCTGCTACACAGGATCCGTTTGCAACTATGGAGATGGAGAGTGTAACTGACATTTTGCATGAGGCATATGGCATTGATAGTCAAGTAAAAGTTAGCATGTTCATTGAATTTAATTTATTAAATTTTGATTTTGAAATGCAAGATTAACTAAAATGTTTTATGATTTTAATAAAATTTCAAGGTCACAGTATTGAGACTGGATACACCGACCCCCACCTACTTATTTATGCAGTACACCTATCGCTGGGGTATGTAACTAGTAAACAATTATAAATTTATTACATGTTAATAACATTTTTCTACAAATGGTATTTTAATATGTGATTTTGAATGTTGAACATGCTAATATTGGAGGTTTCGAGGGAACCCCTCCCAGTGCAAGTGGATTTACTCAAATCTACATGAAGGTAATAGAATAAATAGTTTAATTAATGAATTGTACTTAATAGATTTGTGTAGTTTATATGCACATCATTGATTATGTTGAATAATTTGTTGTTTTATTTTCAGATGTTGCAAGATGAAACACCTCTGAATGTGATGGGGGCAATGCAGATCGGTGTTTCATCTGCTATATAATCCTCGATGGCTCTGATAGGGGAGGTATGAGGCAAATTAGTAAATTTCAATTTACATTCATTGTTATAGATGTTAGTTAGTGAAAAATCAAACCATTATTGATTCATAGTTTAATTTCTATTTGGATGGTTTATACAGGGCTTGAGCATGCCTGAGCATGGGCATGTGAATATTTACCTCATGGAGAGATCATGGGATGGTGGTAAGTGATTATTTTGTCAAATATATCATTTTTTATAATGTAATTTCTATATATTCATGTCTTTACTTCTTATTGTAATAGTTAAAACTTCACCATGAGCTAAACACTAGGAGGAGCAACATGATCACTCCTCGAGTGCAACAAAGATGAGTGACAGACCTATCACCATCCGATCGACAAGAAAAGGGAAACAATTTATTTCCGGAGCATGGAGAGCAATGACTTTTGATTCCAAATCCCTTTGTTGTATGCCTACATGGCAGTTTTGTAAATATTTTGTATTGGACATATTTGACATTGTATGCCTATATGGCATTCTCGTAAGCCTATATGTCTATTTTGTACATATATTTCATACTTACATTGATATATATTGATGTATGCCTACACGGTTATTTGGTTAATACAAATATTTTTTATCGATGGTGTCCATATTTGCATTCTAAATTGATGGCTCAATAGATATGAGTTACGTGTATTCAAGTGTATACTTTACAACTTACATGTATACTTTGTAACTTATGTGTGTTCTAATGTATACTTTGTGACTTATGTGTTTTCATGTGTATACCTTGTATTCGTGCATATACTTTATATTAATTTGTGTATACTTCAAGGCTTACGTGTTTTTGAGTACTTGTGCTTCCCTTATTCACATGTACATGCTTGAGTTATTCACATGTATACTTATTAATTGGTTAGCCCTAGCATTGATCATTGTTGTCCATGGTTTGTCTTTAATATTAATTGATTGATGCTAAACAACTTTATCTAGAAGCAAAAAACATGTTTTCAATTGGTATTCTATGAAATGATTCATAAAAAGATTCCAATATGTTTTTGATGTGTCACCATATAATCACGTTGAAATATTTATATGTCAACTTTTTGCAATATTATTTCTTGTATACAAAATGGACTCGAGAGAAAGAAAATTATAATTTATAATACAAATACGAAATAGACTCAATGCTGTCCTAGACCCTAGAATAGGTCTATTTAACAAAGCAACACACTCTCAATCACTCTTCCAATTGAAAAATACCATTGGGTAACATTTACCAGTTTGCAAATCCACAAAATCCACAATTTTTAGGGCGTGATTGGCCCCCTAACCCCACTATCCTCTAAACCCTCACTTTTCTCAAATTTCATGAGGGTTTATTGAAAACCCCATATCCAGACATCATACAACCTCAAAACTTCCAACACTCTTCATTCTACCTGCACAAACTTAATTGACCACCAAATTATGCTGCCCCTTGACTTTACCCAATTTTACTCCCTCAAACCTCTCTTTTTCATTCAAAACCCCTCTATTCCCAATTAGGGAATCATTCCATAACATACTTTTGACCTCCCTTGTCCTTGTAGACCATTTGAACACATAAAATCCACAACCTCACCCTATTTCCAACCTATTCTAACTTATTCTCAAGGAATTTCTTCTTTTCACCTCCTCTAGCCTTGCTTTTAAGGCCTAAATTCTGAATTTTGAACAGGGGCAACATTAGTAATCTCATCCAATGCTTTTACCAATGCTATTTTCTTATTTGTACTTACATAATTGACTCAAATGACCTCACACTAACTCAAAACTAAAAGCAAGATTACAGAATGGGCTATCATGGCCTTATTTGACACTATAATGACTAAAACCATTGAATTAGACCTTCTTCATCAAATGGAGGAACAAGGTGCTCTGCACCAATGATCATACACTTTTTGTGTGGAATACTCAAACTTCTCAACCGTCGTGTGTATGTTTCTCTTTTCTATTTTTTTGCATGCCATCATAAGGGATCAAGCCGGTTGAACACAACTCAGATGAATTCTACGTGTTTGGGTGCGAAAGAGGACCATGCCTAGCGTAAACCTACCTATCGGGATGTGTTGAAGTAGTTAGTTTGATCACATGAATTGCAAAATGAAAGTTGCACCACTTTGCAACTTTACACTGCATCCATTTGACACTTTTTCCATCAAGTGAAAACTGAACACCACAGGAAAATGACTTTGAGATAACAAAAATAGAGAGAGGTTATTGTAGAGAGGCCCAACACAATCTAGTAGGCTCAGATGAAGAGTTTGTAAGCATTGCAGTTTCTGAGTAATAGTCTGTCAAAGGTTGCTTCCCTTTTGCACTTTGGACCCTTTAGGGATTGATCCGGTTGAACGTAGCTCAGAGCGATTTCGCATGTTTGGGTGCGAAAGAGGACCATTCCTAGCATAAAAATACCTATTCAGACGCGTTGGAATAGTCCGTTTGGTCACACGAGTTATAGAACAAAAGTCGCACCACTTTGCAACTTTGCACTGCTTGCATTTGACACTTTTTCCATCTAGTGAAAATCCGCTGCCATGGGAAAAAAATCCAAGATAGCCAAAACCAAGAGAGGTTTTTGTAGAGGGGCCAACACAATCCTATAGGATTAGACAAAAAGTTTATGAGCATCACGGTATCCAAGTAACAACATGCTGAAGTTTGCAACCATTTTGCACTTTGGACGCTTAAGGGATCGATCCGGTGGAACGTAGCTCGAAGCGATTCCATGTGTTTGGGTGAGAAAGAGGGTGATTCCTAGTGTAAAAATACCTATTTGGATGCATTGGAATAGTCCGCTTGGTCACACGAGTTGTAGAACAAAAGTTGCACCACTTTACAACTTTGCACTACTTGCATTGGACACTTTTTCCATCAAGTGAAAATCTGCCACCACAAGAAAACCACTCTGAGATAGCCAAAATTGAGAGAGATTTTTGTAGAGGGGCCCAACGCAATCCTGTATGATTAGACGAGAAGTTTCTAAGCGTCATGGTATATGAGTAACAACATGCTAAAGTTTGTAACCATTTAGCACTTTGGACTCTTAAGAGATTGATCCGATTGAACGTATCTCATAACGATTCTGCATGTTTGGGTGTTAAAGAGGACCATGCCTAGTGTAAAAATACCTATTTAGACATGTTGAAATAGTCTGCTTGGTCACATGATTTGCATAATGAAAGTTGCACCACTTTGCAACTTTGCATTGCTTGCATTTGACATTTTTTCCATCAAGTGAAAATCGTTGCCATGGGAAAACCACTCTAAGATAGCCAAAACCGAGAGAGGTTTTTGTAGAGGGGCCCAATTTGATCTTGTAGGATCAAATGATAATTTTTTAAGCATCATGGTATCCAAGTAATATTATGCTGAAGTTTGCAACCATTTTGCAGTTTGGAACCTTAAGGGATCGATCTGGTTGAACGTACCTCAAAGCGATTCCGCATGTTTGGGTACGAAAGAGAACCATTCCTAGCATAAAAATACCTATTCAGATGCATTGGAACAGTCCGCTTGGTCACATGAGTTGCAGAACGAAAGTTGCACCACTTTGCAACTTTGCATTGCTTGCATTTGACACTTTTTCCATCAAGTGAAAATTTGCCACCACGGGAAAACAACTCTGAGATAGCCAAAACTGAGAGAGGTTTTTGTAGAGGGGCCCAAAAAAATCTTGTAGGATTAGACAAGAAGTTTCAAAGCATCATGGTATCTGAGTAACAACATGCTGAATTTTGCAACCATTTAGCACTTTGGACTCATAAGGGATTGATTCCGTTGAACGTACCTCAGAGTGATTTTGTGTGTTTGGGTGCGAAAGAGGAACATGCCTAACGTAAAAATACCTATTCAGATGTGTTGGAACAGTCCACTTGGTCACACGAGTTGTAGAACAAAAGCTGCACCACTTTGCAACTTTGCACTGCTTGCATTTGACACTTTTTCCATCAAGTGGAAATCCGCCGCTACGAGAAAACCACTCTGAGATAGCCAAAACCAAGAGCAGTTTTTGTAGAGGGTCCCAATGCAATCTTGTAGGATCAAATGAGAAGTTTCTAAGTGAAAGGGAATAAGTTTTATGGGGTTTGTGTTGCTGCTCCTGTAGATTTTGATGGAAAAAGGGCATGAAAAATGAGGTTTCACCCTAGGGTTGATAAAATATTGCATGTAGAGGTTGGGTGACTGTCTTTTGAGTTTGTTTAGGTGATTTTAAGAAGGTTAGAGTTGGTGGCATGTTCTTGTAAGGTGTGGAACCATTCCTTTCAATAAACCCTCCTCATACTAGCATAAAATAAGGGTTTTGTGGTTTGGCATGGTGGAGTGAGTTTATTCTGAGAAAAATTATGGATCTGAGGGTTTGGATACATGATAATTTCTAACCCAACAAGTTCATGGGGTTGTTGAATGTTTAAAGGTATGTTCCTTTGTAAATTAGGCCTAGTTAGCCTAATGAGGACAACGAAGGTCATTTTTGATGCACATATTCCAAGACAATCACTATTGATTTTGAAGTATGTGTTGTAACTCAATAATATCTATCTAGATCAGTCATTTTTTTGTGAAGTCATTTGAGAATTTTTCCTCAAAACACCACTTGGAGCCACACTTTTCACTTGGATTTATTCATCATAAAACCCTGTAGTAGCAACTCCACCTTTGTTTCTTGAATTCCCTTGCATAGATAAACACACAAACACCTAAAAAATCCTAAGACTAACTTAATCCACTGATCTAAACTATCAAATTCGATGGAGTAGTCATTATTGGTTATCTAGACTCTCAAAACCCCAATCTTGAGGGTTTACAGACCGAGTTGAATTTTTTTAGTTCAAACTAATGATAAACTCAATGGATACCCTCCTAAATAGATTCAAATGAAATATAATTCACTATTGTACCTTAAAGAACAAGATTCAAGGCCTTAAACTACTATACATGCTATACAAGTTAATGAACAACTGGAAAAACTCATAAAATCACTAAAATAAGGAATTTATTGTTTATAAATATTCAAGAATACAAAAGATCTATGTTATGCTCGAACTTACATTCTTTATATCACTTCTCTAATCACCTAATGACCTCTTTGAGACTTTGAATACATTACATATGACCTTCACATGACCTTTTTCACATTGTTTAAATTTCAAAATTTAAATTTTGTAAATTTTCCTATTGAAGGCATTTAGAGAACAAGGTGCTACTGCACCAAACATGAACTCCAAAATTACAATATTTCAGTAAATCTCATTACAAGTAAATCTTATTACAATGCCTTAGGTACTTCATTCTCACAAATATTTTACAATGTCATTCATACATTCAAGATTCTCTTTAAATGTCTACATCATAGGTGCTCATTATGAGGTTAACTTCAATTGAGTAACTTGAGATTCCCTCGCTAAGCTTCACACACTCTTTTATAATGGCTTGAAATCAGAATTGAGATTTTTCAAGATCATCCAAATAAGGATGTTTCGTTTCTTTTTTGGTTGAGATTCTCTTTGATGGCTCATAAATCAACATTTTTTGCAATGAGAGACCAATCAATTTTTAGTAGTTTACTTACAAATATGCAAAGTAAAAGATAAAAAGAAAGAGCATCCAAAATGGAAATGAAATGAAAATAGATGGAATGAACTGATAGATAGGCATGTAGGTCTCACAACTTAGTCACTCCCGGTCATACATTTTCACTGAGAATTCCAACATACCTATTGCACACAACACCTCTCATGAATAGAGTAAGTTGAAATTTTAGATGCTCTTATAATGTCTACATCATAACTGCTCATGATAAGGTTAACTTCAAATGAATAACTTGAAATTCCCTCACCAAGCTTTTCACACACTTTTCTAGTGGCTTAAAATCAAGATTGAGATTTGTCAAGATCATCAAAATAAGGATGTTGCATTGTTTTCTGGTTGACATTCTTTTGGATGGATCATATATCTGCATTTTTTGCAAGGGGACACCAATCACTGTTTAGTAGGTTACTTACAAATAGGAAAATTAAAAGAGGATGATAGAATTGGTATCAAACAAATTAATGTGCATAAAAGTATAAATTAATAAGAACCAATGTGCACATACTTAAAAATTAATCCAACGAACCATCCGGGTCTGCTCTACTCTTTATTGTGTCAAGTATTGCCTAATGGTCAGACTCACAGACCTTCCACAAGGTCTTGTTCAAAGTTCTACCCCCATATTTGGTCAAATGAACATTGGATGCCATGATAAGGTTTGAGTAATGAACAATCTTATGATGCATGTCAAAGTCCTGAAACAACCAATGTTTAACACTCGAATGTGGGTACACCTTCTAAGCCACGTTGCAGTAACCACAACTGAGCCTATAGGGTATTCGATTTTTTCTCCATCTATAACTAGGGCCTCCAATTTTTTTTTTGGCCTCAACACAACGACACAAGTAATAGTCCATTCCCTCTTCATTGTCTTCATTTGCAATAACTGCATAAACATGCCCTACATTGATATGTGAAACAAATAGCTTGAAATTAGTCAACATTACGAATACACTACAAAGTAAGATAATGATATGGAATTTCAACAACTAAGAAAGTAGATATATCACTTGGTTGAACTAGATCTGATACGTGGTCAAAGTCGACCAATGATTCCATCTATGTCAGTTCCAATACCGTAAGAGGGAGATATGTGTGAAGTGGGCTAAGATAACTTGTCAACCATTTGTCAACCCACTCCCTTGACTCACTATCATTTTAGGCTTTCATTGTACATGAAGAACAAAAGCATGCCATATTTCATGTATCGATACTCCATGAATCTGCATTTGAGCTAAGGAAAGAGTGTACCTCACTCGATTATGTTAGTGTACAAAAATCCTCATATGGTGTAATGTTAGTATCATCCATCAACCAAAAAAATCTATGAACTGAAGACGTACCTTCATTACTTGGACCCATCTTAGCATTACACCACTTGATGATTGATTTTACATCTGTCAACTTTGCATTGTCTTTATACTTTAACTCTTCTCATGCTAATGCTCTTTTCACACATGCTCCTACACCATCATGCTCCCCCTTTCCATGCCCGACCTCATAAAATTTCCACATATGTTGAACACATGTAATGACATGCATCCTGCACAACCAGTAGAACATGCATGAGTTCTTGAACTGTGCTGCACAGTTATTCAACCATATTATATGCCGATCATATGCTATGCCCCTTTGAGCCAAACCACTATAGAACATCTAGAAGCAACCTTCCACAAACTCTAGAGAATGTGTGCGATCATCACTAATGTAAAAGTGGTACTCCCTCAATACCTTCCTTTGGTCATTTTTACTATTAGATGCATGAATGAATGATATGTGCACAAATATCAAAACTTGTGTGGAGTTGTAATACTGTGACTACACCTCATGTTGTGGTTGTAGAGTGTAGTTATCCATAAAGTCAACCACTGAAACTATGTTGCCAATTGCAAAGGTGTCCTTGCATAGCTTGAATTTCTTGTCCAACCATCAGGCTCTATGGGTATGCATTGCATAATCAGATAGTATATTGTCATGAAACATGGACATAAATTGGTACATTAGAATCTTCTCAATAACCAAATCAAAACTTTTTACTTGAGGCCCATCTTTTGTAGCATATGCCACTATTTTATACTTCCCAAACTCTACTAGTTTTTGTCCCACCTCATTTGTGCTTTCCATATGTTGACATACTGGAATACGTTGGAAGCCATCACAACGCTCACATGAACCATCCAAGCATGTTGTCCTATAGAATATCTGGCCATCCTCTATTTCACATAATTTTTTTGATAAGAACTCTCTTAAAGATTTTGGTGGGGCTTCTATGCCACAATCCCACAAAACATCATTAGTATGCAAATCTAAACATATAGAACGATAAACATCATAATGGTTAGAGAATTCAATATGTAGTCTACAACAACAAGTAGTGTGTGTGTGATTTATCTTGACATAAAAATTTTTAACCATTTCAAAAAATATTTGAGAAATACTAATTTGAGGATAATCATTTTCAAATTTACGAAAAAATTGGGTTTGAGTCATATCCAAAAAATGCTTTGGATGTGGCTCACGGTTGTGAAAACTGATTATCCTTCTTACCACATCCCTTTGATTCAGGTATGGCCTTGTGTTATTCTTCCAATACTCTTCAATTAGTGTTCTCAAGGCTTCAACAACTTCTTTATCTTTTCATGACAGTCTCCCCAATAATGCCCATAATTCATTTGAATCAGTGCCCTCAATTCTTTGCCGCCTTTGAATGGCTCTTGATAAATTTTTTCTACTATTTTTTGTTTGTTCACTCGTCTTACTAATGAGACGAGCTCTCTTTGTTTGAAAACATACCAAAGTCGATGTAATGACACATCGGGTGACATTACTATCCTTTGAGTGTGAGGTCTTACCACACTCTCATAAGCATGCATTAGATTCTTCACAATAGTGTCTTCACTCGACGCATTCGATGTTCTCAAGCCAAGAGTCTTCATGATGTTCCTATACTTTACACCCCACATCATTTCAAAAAATAGTTGACGTCTTGTGGTCTCATTTATCCTTTCAAAGAATAATTTCCAAATCTTATCAACATATCTTCTACAAGTGCGTGTTGAAATATTACCTTCCATGTCCTGCAAAATCTCATCATCAATATTAATCAAATACTTTTGGCTTTCTATGCAAAATTCTAGGTGGTGTTCTCCTAGGTAGATATATCTCAACATTAGGAATTTCATCAATATTTAATTGAGGTGGGCTAGATTGCGTAGCTTCGATCGAGGGTGGAGAAGAATACATACCTTTAGGTTCACATGGGGATGATGGCATACCTTCTTCGTCAAATCCAAGCGATAATGTAATCTCAACTTGAGATGTGTTGGATGGTTTCCAACAATATTCACTTGTTGTGGATGGTGTCTCCATATTCACTTGCAGTAGATGGTGTCCCTCCATATTCACTTGTGCTTAATGGTGTCCCTTCATATTCACTTTTCGTAGAGGGTGTGTCTCCAACTATGGTATCCAAATCTGTCTTACCATGATGCTTTCACAATTGTGCCTTTTGTGCTACCAATCCTTTTTCTCTTTTTGATGATTGAGGTTCCTCTTTAATTGGCTTGTTTTCGTCAATAGTTTCCAATTTCTTCTTTTCACGATATGCCACCACCTGAACTCTCTCCTTTTCTTTGAATGTTTCCTTCTCTTCATCTGTTAGTTTCCTCTTTGTTCATTTCTTCAGAATGGCGGATAATTTTATCTATAGCATGGTAATGAGATGAATATTAGTTCCTAAAAAATGTATCCATTCAAGTTAATCAAAATATATGTCATTCAAGGCTTCATAAAGAATACTTACAATCATCTTGTACAAGAGTTAACCTAGCATAGACAAAGGTCACATGATTTTTTTTAATCTATAATGCCTTACAAAAATGTGGTAATATGGCATGCCATGATTGTAAGATAGGCTCAAAATGGAAGCATGGACAAGCATGCAAAATGTCAACTTATATGCCATATATATATGTATACAAAATGTGGAAGCATACATGGTGTGGGAGCACCATTGAATGAAAATTGTCAATTCAAGAATTTTTTGTCTAATCTTTAGGAGAACATTGATGTAAAGACTGATTTAGAAGATTTGAAGGAAGATTGAATTGAAAAATCATTATTTTTTCAATTTTCTATATTTCTTTGTCTTTTGCAGCCTTGGTCCGGATCATACAGAGAGTTTTTGAATATAAATTTTCTTGAATCACTTTGGGGCATGTGTTAACAGTGTTTTGCATTTGATTTGAGACTTTAACTCCAATTCTATTGGTAGTTTGGATTAATCTCTTTCTGCATGTCTGTGTGCCCTGATTAAAGGGTTTTGAAGGTCTCAATTATGTAAATTGGCCCATTCCAATCATTGTGATTAATATAATTGGTGGAATGGGTCTCCATCATCAATAAATAGGTGAGGTAATGTTGTTTGTGTGCAGGGGAGGTCTAAAAGGGTGTTGGGCTGTGTAAGGTGTGTGCATGTTGTTTTGTTTAGGGGAAAACAAGAATCCATCGTTTGGTTGTTGTCCTCTCAAGAAATACAAAAGTTGACTCCTTGTGCAAAATGATGTTATGACTGCAAGAATTAAAGAGCCCAATGGATCAGTGGTTTGTGAATGTGTATTTGGTTTATTTCAATCAATACCATGCTAATTATAGTGTCTTGGATGTCTGGATAAAGGTTGGTAGTTACCTTCCCTGATTTGTTGTTATTTTGCCATGTAAGTTGCAACATTGAGTTCTTGAAAATTAGTGAATCATGAATGAATTGAATGGTTATGATTTTCTAATCAGGTTTATGCTATGTTACAATCAATTTTATGAGGGTTAATCTATTTTTTGGAAATATGAAATCAAGTGAAATTGAAGGATTTTGATGAAAAGATGACCGAGTTTATTGGTTGATCTTCTTCAATTTAAGTTAGGTTTAGAAGTACCCTTGATGATTTGTGGATCCTAGTAGATGCTCTACATCAGGTTTAAAAATGTAATTGGTAAGTGTATATAATTGTGTAATTTAAAATAAGGATGTTGCATTTCTTTTTTGGCTGAGATTCTCTTTGATGGCTCATAAATCAACATTTTCTGCAACGAGAGATCAATCAATTTTTAGTAGTTTACTTACAAATACGCAAAGTAAAAGAGAAAAAGAAAGAGCATCAAAAATGGAAATGAAATAAAAATAAATGGAAGGAACTTACAGATAGGCATGTAGGTCTCACAACTTAGTCACTCTTGGTATTACATCTTCACTGGGAATTCCAACATACCTATTGCACACAACACCTCTCAGGAATAGAGTAAGTTGAAATTTTAAATTCTCTTATAATGTCTACATCATAGCTGCTCATGATAAGGTTAACTTCAAATGAATAAGTTGAAATTCCCTCACCAAGATTTGCACACACTTTTCTAATGGCTTCAAATCATGATTGAGATTTGTCAAGATCATCAGAATAAGGATGTTGTATTGCTTTTCTGGCTGAGATTCTCTTGGATGGCTCATATATCTGCATTTTTTGCAAGGGCACACCAATCATTGTTTAGTAGGTTACTTAAAAATAGGAAAAGTAAAAGAAGATGATAGCATTGGCATCAAACAAATTAATGTGCATACAAATATAAATTAATAAGAACCAATGTGCATATACTTACAAATTAATCCAACGAACCATCCGGGTCTGGTCTACTCTTTATTGTGTCAAGTATCTCCTAATGGTTAGACTCACGGACCTTCCACAAGGTCTTGTTCAAAGGTCTACCCCCATATTTAGTCAAACAAACATTAGATTCCATGACAAGGTTCGAGTAATGAAGAATCTTACGATGCGTGCCAAAGTCCTGAAACAACCAATGTTTAACACTCGAATGTGGGTACCTTCTAAGCCACATTGCAATAACTACAACTGAGCCTGTAGGGTATTCAATGTTTTCTCCATCTATAATTGGGGCTTCCAATTTATTTTTGGCCTCAACATAATGACACAAGTAATATCTTGTTCCCTCTTCATTGTCTTCATCTTCAATAACTGCATAAACATGCCCTACATTGATATGTGAAAAAAATCTCTTGAAATTAGTCAACATTATAAATACAGTACAAAGTAAGATAACGATATGGAATTTCAACAACTAAGCAAGTAGATATAACACCTGGTTGAACTAGATCTGATACATGGTCAAAGTCGATCGATGATTCCATCTCTGTTAGTTCCAATGTTGTCGGATGGTGATACGTGTGAAGTGAGAGATTGGGAGAGTGGGAGAAGGGGAGAGTGGGAGAAAGATAGAGTGGGAGAGTGGTAGAAAGAGAGAGTGGGAGAAAGTGGGAGAGAGGGAGAGTGGGAGAGAGATAGAGGGTAGAAGGTTAAGAGTTAGAGGGAGAGAGGGAGAGAGAGGGAGAGAGGGAGGGACAGGGAGAGTGGGAGAAAGATATAGTGGGAGAGATGGAGATAGAGAGGGAGGGAGAGAGTGGGAGAAAGAGAGAGTGGGAGAGAAGAGAGAGTGGGAGAGAGAGTGGGAGAAAGAGAGAGTGAGATAGAGTGGGAGAGTGGGAGAGAGGGAGAGTGTGAGGGAGAGGGAGAGTGGGAGAGAGATAGAGGGTAGAGGGTTAAGAGTTAAGGGTTTACAGGTTAAGGGTAAAAAGAGTTTAAAGGGTTAAGGATAGAGGGGAGAGAGAGAGGGAGTGGGAGAGAGATAGAGGGTAGAGGGTTAAGAGTTAAGGGTTTA